>NJRQ01000947.1:39369-50651 GCA_003063805.1 Aphaenogaster ashmeadi
ATTCAACTGGAAGATATAGATGATAAATCCAAGTCAGAAGCAAATAATGTGAATCAGGTATGTCCTAATATCAACGACATTACTAATATATATCCAACGGTATTTACAGAGAAAATTGGGCTAGTGGTTAATCACGAAATCTCATTAAAACTTCGACCAAGAGCCAAGCCTATATTTAACAGAGAAAGAGACGTTCCATATGTTCTAAGAGAAAAAGTAGAAAAGGAGCTTGATAACCTTGAAGCAGCCGGCATCATTTCAAAAACAGATTCCAGTGATTGGGGATCACCGTTGGTAATAATACCGAAGGCAGACGAAAGCGTACGTTTATATGTTGACTACAAAACAGGAGTCAACGAACGACTTGTTACAGCTAACTTTCCAATAAGACGCATCGACGATGTTTTACACAGCCTTCGGAATTCAAGATATTATTGCAAGTTAGATCTATACAAAGCATACCTACATTTTCCTGTCGATGAAGAAAGCGCCGAAATCCAGGCAATATCAACACATCGAGGGACATATAAAATGAGAAGACTGAGCTTCGGAATAAAAACTGCACCCGCTGAATTTAATCGGAAGATGTATCAAATATTACAAGGATTACGGAAGACAGAAGCCTATTTCGACGACATCATCGTTCACGGAGCAACTCTAGAAGAATGTATAGAAAATCTACATGCTTGCCTAAAACGTTTCCAGGAACTCGATTTACATCTAAACAGGAATAAATGTATATTCTTCGAAAAAAGTATTGAATATTTTGGACATATTATTCAATATAATAAGATACTAAAGTCACCTGAAAAGATACGAGCTATCACCGACATGCCACGGCCTACCAACATAGAAGATCTGAGACGATTCTTAGGTATGATAACTTATTCGAAATTCATACCAAACTTATCTACTCTTACATTTCCTCTAAGAAAATTACTTCGAAAACAACAGAAATGGATATGGTCTAGCAAATGTGCAGACGCTTTTTTTAATCTAAAAAAGGAAATTGTAAGTGATCGCGTTCTAGTACCCTTCAATCCGGAACTGCCAATTACATTAGCTTGCAATGCAAGCCCAACAGGTATCGCTGGTATTCTGTCACACATTATTGATAATCAAGAGAGACCAATAGCCTTCGCCTCAAGATCCTTAACAGACGCAGAACGAAATTATAGCCAACTCGACCGGGAAGCACTCGCAATCATATTTGCAGTAATGCATTTCTACAATTATCTATACGGCAAGTCATTCACACTTATTACAGATAACCAGCCACTGACACGAATATTTCATCCAAACGTAAAACTTCCAGCAATGACATCAGCACGCCTTCTCCGCTACGCATCATTCCTAAGTGGATTTGACTACAAAATACAATTCAAGAAAGGGGAAGAAAATCAAAATGCCGACAGTTTATCAAGAGCACCAGTGATTCAACTGTACAACTTAGGCGACATGTGCTTGAATAATGAAGTTCATCAAATATGTACACAAACTATTTTTGAAATTTCAACTGAAAAATTGATCGCAGAAACAATTATTACAGAAACCGAGAAAGACACAGCACTTCGTGAAATAAAAAAGAAACTTCAGACAGAATCCAATGACACCGGATATACTCTAGATGAAGGCATCATATTCAAAGGAAACAGAGTTGTCATTCCAGCATCCTTACGACCTCAAGTATTAGAAGAATTACATGTTACGCATATTGGAATAACAAAAATGAAGCAATTAGCCAGAAGATATTGCTTTTGGAAAGGAATCGACCACGACATCGAACTATTAGTCAAATCATGCAACGCTTGCGCAGCTATAAGAAATATTCCAGCAAAAGCACCGATTCACCCATGGGAATTACCACAGGATAATTGGGACCGTATTCACATTGATTACGCTGGCCCATTCGAAGGATATCAATTTCTATTATGCATAGACTAAATCGCGTTGGGCTGAAATTAAAAATATTAGACAAGCTCCAACTTCAACTATAACGATGGATCTACTAGACGAAACTTTCGCCATACACGGATTTCCAAAGGTAATCGTTTCGGATAACGCCACCATCTTTACTAGCAGTACGTTCAAGGAATATTGCAAAGGAAAAGGCATCTGCCAAAAATTTATCGCACCAGGACATCCAGCTACAAACGGCCTCGCTGAACGTAACGTACAGACACTAAAACAGCGTTTGAAATCGATAGCAGATGATCCAACACCGATGAGCAAGAAGATCCAGAATATTCTTTTTCGATATCGAGCTACTCCACTTGCTGGAGGTAGGTCTCCAGCTGAATTATATTTGAATCGACAAATACGTATTCAGCTGGACGCACTTCGACCGATAAAAGCATCCAAAAAGACAGATCCTCGCCCAGGTACACGACAGCTACAAGTGGGGGAGAGAGTACAAGCTCGCAGTATTGTACAAAACAAATCAGTATGGAAATTCGGTACAATCATAAATTAGGCCAACTCCACTACTATATCAAGCTGGATCAAGGACCTCAGATAAAATGCCACATTGATCAAATCCGGAGTACACGAGTCCAGAAAAAAGTATCTTTTAATCTCACACCAGTGGCCCAGCCAATTCCAACGGCTGTTCCCCACATACCAAGACCGCCACCACCAGCACCAGTAATTGATGAGGACAATCGAGCACCAGAAGGAAGAGAGCCGATCATACGCCGTTCTGGGCGTGACAGACGTCCACCAGCTTACTTAAAAGATTACATACAATAATTATTCAATAACTTGTGCATTACAAGTGGGGGAGACTGTTATATTCCTAGATGTCTCTATAATTCTTACCTACATTACCGACTTGACAAAGACGGGCGTGACGGATGTATTCAGAGAGTATACTAATAAATTAGATAATTATTTACATAGTGAGTCTGGAAATCGCGTGTTAGTCTAATCATTTATACCCTGGCCACGACACAACATCCATAAACTCTTATCTTCGCACCATTTCCAAATTTTTTGCGATAACTTACTCAAATGTGGAAATTGGATTCCACCTGTTCTATTTATGTATGAAATTGCGGATGTGTTATCCATCCTTAATAAAATTTCACAATTAGAGCAATGTGCTGCGAAACATTTTAATACAATGAAAGCTGCTAACAGCTCCAGGTAATTAATACTAAATTTTCTTTCCTCATTGGACCAGAGGCCATGAGTGTTTATGCCTTGACAATGAGCTCCCCACCCAGTCAGAGAAGCATCTGATGATAATTCGACTTGAAACTGATTTAATCTAATAGGATTCTTTCCTATCATAGCATTATGTTGCCACCAGTCTAAATCTTCTCTCATAGCTTTATTAATAAATATTTTTCCCTTATAGCTATTATTATTAATGATTAATGCTAGAAATTTTTGTCGTTCTAGTCTTTTACAGTAGACTGAACCATAAGCTACTGCAGGAACTGCTGCTGTTAAAACTCCTATTAGTTAAAACTCCTGTTAAAGCTCCATCATTTGAGCACAGGGTTAAAGAGTTTTTAATGAAAAGTAGATCGTCAATGTGAATTACAGAGAGCATTCCCAATGCTCTTAATTTATTCATTACCGGCTTCATAATTTTTGTATAAACATAAGGGCTAGTGCATAACCCAAAAGGTAAGCAAATGAATTGAAACAGTCGTTCTGAAATCTAAAACATACGTATTTACGGGATTCTTCGTGCATTGGCAACAAATAATATGCATCTTTTAAATCTACTGAAGCCATATAATCCCTTTGACTTAATAAGGTTTTTACTGAGCGTATATCTTCCATTTTAAAATGGGGTAAAGCGATAAATTTATTTAGGTTTTTTAAATTGATAATAAATCTGTTGAATCCATCGGGTTTTGGGATTAGAAAATACGATAAAATGAATTGTCCATCACATTCATTACAGTCCTCCACCGCTTTTTTGGACAACAGTTTTTTAATTTCAAACTTAATTTTAAGAAACTCTTCTGACGACCAAATAGGTTCTTTTGGAGGGTTATCCTGTTTGGAAAGTTGTATGAAGGGGATTCTATACCCCTGCAGCCATTGCAATATGAGTTCATCAGTAGTTACTTCTTCCCAATTATTGATAAATAATTTAAGACGACTTGCGATTGGCTTTACCTCAGCTATTTCTTCGTCGATGTCTGCCTCGTCGACCGACTCGAAATTTTCGATGTCCCTTGATTGGATCGTACGTTCTTCGATCTGAATTTTATTATTAGACGTCTCTGATATGAACCCACCTGCTTGTATCTTGCAGGTGGGTTCTTGAAGTTTCCCTGATCCCTTGATTTTGCACCGAAGCTTTTCGGAAACTTGTCGGGTGCTTTATTATCAGAGCACGCTTTTTTGATAGCTTTCGCCTCATTTACCTGTTCAGCGAACTTGGCTCCATAAAGCCATTCGTCTGGTTCTGTAGCATAAACTATTGGTTTTACAGACTAGTAAAGGAGTAATAAAGGATTTCCTAGCCACAGAATGTTTATGGAAAACATCTGTCATTAGTTTTCCAGCATCGCAGAGATAAGTAGTGAGGGTTTCTTGGTCAATTCCATCCTCTGGCTCACTTAGGATCATTGATATTGCAGCTCCTAGCGCTGACAATGCAGACCCCACTGAATTCTGAGTATCAGCAAAGTGTCCGTCTCGTTTTTTGGCAATTTCAGACATCACTGAAACAATCTCTAGATTGACCTTGGGGGCTTCTACAAACAATTCACCTTTACGTGGATATTTTTCTAAGAGTGAAGCTCAGTTGCGCACAGAATGAAACGGACACAGCCAATCACAGCGCCTTCCAGAGGAAATCCTCTAGGCATGGGTCAATATGAGTGGCTGTGTTTCATTCTGTGCGCAACTGAGCTCTCCCCTTTTTCTAAAATAGTTTTCTTATCGTTGTCTGGAAAACCCTCTCGTAACCATTTCTGCCATCTGACGTTTAGTTCCGGATGAAAACTGACTGATATCTCCTTTGTGTTGCTGGGATCGTCTCTTAGGATATCCAGCATTTCTTTTGGAATAGCTGAGATGTCACTTGGTGCTGATGTATCAGTCTGCTCGAACGCTTTGTTAGCTAAATTAGGCAGATTTGCCTTATTATTTTCGGTAATTATTTACAAAAACGGACCACCCTCCGATGACCATGACCTTGACATATGACATATATATCACGCACGCACGCACGCACGCACGCACGGCACCGGGCGGGTGCAAGGGGGGCCTTCGGCCCGAGTCGTGTGGACTCTGACAGTTATTTTGACATTCGTGTGGAATGTAAAAAAAAGAGCTCTTTTTAGGGGGATGGATTATGAATTTTGTGTGGAAATTTCATAACTTCCGACCTACCATGGGTTATGATTTTCGTGTGGAAAATTTTATAACCTCTGATCTACTATGTGTTATAAATTTCGTGTGGAAATTTTCATAACCTTCGACCTACCGGTGATTACTATTCCGTCCTCATCATTCTTTGTCTCCTGAGGTGTAATAGTTAGGTGATTTATCGTTCATAGCCTCAATCAGGAATTTCAACTGGTTTGAAAGGTTATCCAGTTGATTTTGCATTTTTTGCATTTTCTCGTCTGATCTGGCTCATCCCCTGTGACGATCACCTGATCTGGAACGCAAGCGCTTCCTCTTTTTCTCATTTCCCATCGTAAATGACGTCTTTTTGTTGTTATTCTTTAATATATTATGCGAGAGTTTACTCGAGATGTGCAAAGCTATACAAAACAATATGACGAGAGAGAACAAGGAGTGCCACCACAGAGCCGGTGGCGCCAAATTCAAGTACTTTTATACTCTAAAGGTTGTGAAGCTAGTCATGGCAAGCATTACTACATCTCTTCATCATCGAGAACGAGACGTGTAATATAATTGTGATATTTGGTTTATTATATTATGTTGAATTAAAGTAGAGTAAAAAATTTATTATTATGGTAAACGATTCGGGAAATTCAAATCTAGGTTATTTAAAAAAATGTTTTCGTTTATTATAAATGTAAATCAGCCAATTACGAAATTCTTTACATTGTTTACATTATTTAGATTTGTAGGTAATCGCCTACTTGCGATAAAATAATTTGCTGGAAATTTGATCAGACAGTGATATATGTTTTGACGTTGGAAACATATGGGGCCCTAAAAAGGGCTGATTGTAAACCCTGAGAATGGCTGGTTATTCCTTCTGGCGCTGTGGCGTTTACTTTCCTTTCTGCCGTCGGTTCTTCTGCTGATTCCTACGTACTGTGGCGTACGTGCCTGTTTGTGTCCACGATTCCGTGATTACGGCCAGTGTTCTCAGTGAAATGGGACGCGTGTTACGAGGATCGAACGGAGACAGAGGTGGAATGTGAGGTCGACTTAAGCGTGCAGGAAGCAATACGATACGCGGGAGAGACCAAGTTGGTCTTTGTTCAACAGGGCCAAGGACCGAGTCTGGCGTGGTAATTTCCGGAGGTGTTAATATTTCTCGTGTTGGAGAAGATGGCTCCGGTAAGGTATAGTCCGGGGTGATAGCTCGTGGAGGTGTGGAAGGCGTTATGTTTTCCGGAGGATTTGGTCTGTGCCATATCGTGGAACTGCCCGAGATTTTGGTTGGCCATATTGGAATCAGTTGAGTTGGTGACAGGCTTAATGAAACGGCCTTTAGTGGATAGGCCTTCCTCTTTATTGGAGTTTCTCCGAAAGGTCGTGACGGCTGGGTGATGTGCCGTCTAAGCTGTTTGGCTGGTGTGGTCGTTTCTACCTTGTTAGCTGAGCAGCGCCAGTGTTAGTAACTCCTGGAGGCCTGCAGTCGTCGTTAGAAACGACGCCTTATGTTCGTACGGTCGACTTGAGAAAGTCGGATTGAATACTGCCGTCGTCGTTAGAAACGACGTCTTATGCTCGTACGGTCGACTTGAGAAAATCGGATTGAAAATGATGACTCTCTGCAGACGTCGTTTAGAAACGACGCCTTATGCTCGTACGGTCGACTTGAAAAAGTCGGTTTGAAAATGATGACTCTCTGCAGACGTCGTTAGAAACGACGGCTTGTGCTCGTCCGGTCGACTTGTGTCCAAAAACGCAACTCTGTCTGATTTTCGGTGTCTGCTGAGGCTTCTTATATACACCCCTTAATTGAAAATTTTAATCTCGAGAAACGTGCGCCACGTAGCGGCAGCGCTGGTACTACACGAGCACGGACGCCCGCGCGCGCCGCTCGACGCTCGATGTGCCGGATCGCGTAGCGACCGCCACAACATTCTTTACATTTTTACGTGGAAGATAGCAATGTAACGATGTAATTCTTTACACATAAATAATCATGTAAAGAATTGACGTAAACTATACGGCACATCACTGGTATATACGCGGTATTTCCGACCACCCGTCCACCCCTTTTATTTTGAAAAGGGGTGATGCTGGGAAGTTGGAAAAACATGTTTATCGTAAAAACTCGTCTGAAGGTGGTATTTCCATTTTTGGGAAACTTCCGGAAATACGGAAAACCGGAGGCAACTTATAAATTTAAAATGGCAACATAGGGCAATGGTATCGTTGGATAGAGTTTTTAAAAGAAACAATTTTTGCTTTAAAAAATTTAATATTATTTTATATAAATGGGAATAGGCCAAATGTCGGTCAACCGGATCTTGGTGCGTAATAATAATTTTTTTGTGAATTCCCTGTTCATGCGAACTGCGCGCCGCATATTCGTCGGTCTTGAAACACAATCCTTACATAAACCCGGAATTAATTCACATGTTAAATTGACGGGCAATTTAATAATTTTGATGCTAACAAGCATGGGCGTAGCCAGGATTTCAATTTGGGGGGGGCAAAAATTTATCAAATAATAAAAATTATTAGTATTTATATATATATTAATTTTAATATTAATTTTATATGAGAGCCAGTTTGCGCGGATCTTCAGAAAATCTTCTCAGTATCTCTTCTTCCAGCTTCACTCTTTTCTCAAGTACCATTTTTCTGTGAACACTCAGCATGCATAGTCCACTGAGGCGGTTTTCGGACATTGTCGAGCGCAACCAGGTTTTCACCCTCCGTAACGTACTAAACAATCTTTCAATGGTACTGGTTGTGCACGGTTGAGCCAAAGAAATGTGCAGAGCATGTTTCGTTGCTGGGAAGAAAATCTCAGCTTCTTTTAGCAGCTCTGCTATTTCCAGCTCTTTTAATTCTTCTTTTTTAATTTTTTTATCCCTCCAGAGGTTGTACCATAGTTCCGCTTCATTAGAAAAGTCGTTCAAATTATAATAATTTACAAAACATTGTGTTTTTTTCATAAAATCTTTTACTGTCATGTCCAACATAATATAAGTGCAGTAATAATAGTGAGAAGGCTGGTAAGTTGTCTTCAGAAAATCGCTGCTCTAATCAAGATATTAGGGAATCTAAGTAAGGGATAAACAGTGACCTTTTCCAGAATTCAGCAAAGGTTGACGTTGGAGGATTTGAACGATGCTGTTGTCGTCCTACTATCCTTGGAATTTGTAAATCTACTCCAATATTCTGAGCAGTTATGTTGACGGCAGCTAAAAGGTCTTCGCTTACGGCGTCCGCAGTTTTGCGATGATCTTTCATGACAGCTAGTATTTTTCTTATGTGATTTGTGCATTGGAACATGTCCATGTGTGTATGTGCTTTTTGACTGTAAAACATTCGCCACGGGTTCCAGCAATGCGGAATATTTTGCTATAAGACCAACACAGACAATGAATTCAGACTTTGTCGCAGCACAATGCAGCTGAAAAGCAACTTTTCTGGTTGCAGTATTGCCATCCTTTGATAACTTTTCTAGCCCTTGGACGATACTCTCGAAGTGTTCCTTGAATATGGCGATACTTTGTACTTCTGAGACCAACGGGTCTCACAGAAAACTGTTTGGGGCATACTTTCTTCGTAGCACAGATTCACGAAAGAAGTTGATTATATCCTTTACTGTGGAAATTGTGTTTCGAATTTCTGAAACACGATTCAAATCGTTCACAACTAGATTTAGTTTATGGCTAGCACAATGAAATAACAGGGCTTTCTTATACTTCTCCCGCAAAAATTTTTGAACGCCACCAATTTTTTTAGTTTTTTAATTTGACCAGATACATCCTTTTTGTGGCAGCCAGGGGGGGGGGGCAAGCGCCCCCTTGCCCCACCCTGGCTACGCCCATGCTAACAAGCATCTATAAGATCCTCCCTTCCCCGAAAAACTGTAAAGAAATTATTGCGAAAAATAACACCTCAACTAGGATTCGAACCTGGATCTCCCATCAATCCGTGCGGGCGTCCTACCAATTCGACCATTGAGGCATGTGGTGATATTCTTCGCAATAACAAATATATATGTTGGATAAACATCAAGTTTCAGGCGTCGTATTTTAAATAATAATAAGATTAGGACCGACGAAATTGTCAAATATAAATGAGAATAGGCCAAATGTCGGTCAACCGCGGATCTTGGTATGTATAATAATAATTTTTTTTGTGAATTCCCTGTTCATGCGAACTGCGCGCCGCATATTCGTCGGTCTTGAAACACAATCCTTACATAAACCCGGAATTAATTCACGTCAAATCCTGGTTGAGATGTTATTTTTCGCACTAATTTCTTTACAGTTTTTCGGGGAAAGGGGGATCTTATAGATGCTTGTTAGCATCAAAATTATTAAATTGCTCGTCAATTTAACATGTGAAAATAGTTCCGGGTTTATGTAAGGATTGTGTTTCAAGACCGACGAATATGCGGCGCGCAGTTCTCATGAACAGGGAATTCACAAAAAAATTATTATTACGCACCAAGATCCGCGGTTGACCGACATTTGGCCTATTCTCATTTATATTTGACATTTTCGTCGGTCCTAATCTTATTATTATTTAATATTATTTATCATTATCAAGAAATAATCAAAAAACGCTTGCAAGTGTTATGACGCTCGAATTTCTTAATTTCTTGCCTTAACAATATCGAGTGAGACTCGTAGCATGGATTGCGTGCCAAACATAAGAAATTTCAGACGAGCTTTTATGATAAACATGTTTTTTAAACTTCCTAGTAGCACCCCTTTTCAAAATAAAAGAGGTGGACAGGTGGTCGGAAACACCCTGTACATAACTTTAACACAGAAGTTAGCAGCATCAGACGTTGTTTTGTAAAAAAAAGAAAAATCAAATAGAAAGTATTTATTTCGATATACTGTATAATTTTCTTTTTTATTCAAAATAAGATATAAATTCTTGAACATTTTAAATTAATAGTTTTTTATTAACATACTATATTTTTCGCATATCTGTTATAAGTTATATAATATTATATTTAAAAGTATTATAAAATATAATAATATTATAAAAGTGTAGTAATAATAATAAATTCTAAATTTTTTTAAATCTTAAAAATTTGAGGAAAACTGAAAGATTTAATATCTATTATTTTTAAATATAGAGAATATTTTTACGTATAAGTAAATTAAGGTTTCAGAAATACTGCGTTACTGTTGTAAAACTTGTGTATCATATTTTAAAATGGAATTATATAATTTTTTGGATAAAGATTATTATTATTACAGTGTGTATTATATCTGATAAATATTTACTTACCAATTGCATCTTGTGAAGATTTCGTCTCTCTTTATCTCGCATATTGCTTCGACCGATTTCCTCCATTTTATCCACATGCCGACTTGATATAATCTCTCCATTCTCCTTTCTTGGGTATACATCAGCACTGTTGTGCGCTTCTTTATTTCTTGCGTACGAAATATTATGATTATCCATATCTACGTATGAAATATATAATAAATATATTATTTAGTATTTTGAAATAAAAAGGAGGAGTGTCAATAAAGCCGTTTTTTGGACCACGTCAGAATCGTTTCAAACTGTGCTATTTTATTCCTCTCGATGGAACTCACAACCCACTAGAACCGTTTGTTGTTCAAGTAATTAGGTGCTGAGAATGGGGCACTCTCAGATCTCAGATTTACATGGGATATCACGCATAATTACAGTGTCTGCTTCATTTCACCCTGTTATCAATGAGCCACCGTCACCATGCTTCCTCAAAAACTACTCGTATATATAGTGCATAAAATATGTCAAAGCGGTTATTTTATCCCTTTGCCATCACATTGAAATTGAGCTCTGTATTAATCGGTACATTTTATTTTCATCATGTATGCAAGCAATAACGTTGCTTATAAGTAATTGGACGATGAAACCGTGGTTTAAAGTTAATTTAGAGAAACTTTAATATTCCTAAATCGCCAGTAAAT
>NJRQ01000948.1:0-19490 GCA_003063805.1 Aphaenogaster ashmeadi
GATTTTACCAATAATAATTACCAGTAGTACCTGTGTTTCTTTTTATCGACTTCGAAATTAAATGGTTTGTAATAGCAAGTCAGGTTCCTCGTGATATCAATTTGCCGCCTTTGAAAGTTAGATCGATTATGAGTTGCTTAAGCGTGACGCATGAATTAGCTAAAGAATACGTATAAAGATTTGTTTATATTTAATAGATTACATCAGTTAATTTAATCAATCCGATTTTTTAATCAATGACGATCTCCAATGCGGGTTCTTCGACAAAAATCCATTAAAAACCAGGTGAATTAAGATAAGGTCCATTAAGATTAAATATTTAAACAAAGAATATGATATTTAAATTAAGTAATATATGTATAATTAATACACACACACATATAACATTATACACATAATTAATATATATGCATCAAATGTCGTACCATTTAACAGACGCAGCATTATGCCGCACAAAATATTACGCAAATACGTAAGAGTTGTGTCAGAATCGATTTTAATACCGATTTGCTGAAATAGCGAATTTTTTTTTAAAGCACGAGAGCAAAGACTACCTACTTAGGCAAAGATTACACAATCATCGGTAGCGCTGATCATAAATAAAAGACCTTGAAAAAGCATGCGAAAACTATCTCGCGTTCGCGGAAGCTAAAGGAAGCTTGCACATGCAGTTTCTTTTTTCCTCCGCCCGAGAGGTATGCCCGCCGAAATATGCATTTCATTGAGCAATTGTTTCTTCTTGCTTCCTCGCCGATTGTGCCATCGGTTTATTTATGTGACTACAAAATATTCCTCGACGCCGGCGATCTCCACGCGCTCCCACGCACGTAAATTGAACGAAATATGCCGAAGGAAAACAAGTACCTCATTGAAATTGAAAATCATTGAACTATAAAATTAACTGGGTCCCAAGGAACGACAATGAGCCGTGATTAATAATGCCAGATAAACAACACTGCGGTTTAATATATGCACATATGTACATAGTTATCATGTCGTATGCGTATAAATTATTATTACAACAGTTCTTCTTGCGATACTGCATTCTTTCAAAAAAATCTAATGAGCTCCGTCAGTAGACCACTAGACTATACTAGATTAAAACGAGGAAAAACAACAGGAAAGGCGAAATTATATTCATAACGTGTCATTATGTCCATAGGCGAGTCTCTTTTATTATTCGACGAGCCACCCGGAGAAGTAAATTAACGTTTTCCGTCGCACGGGTGTTAGTTCCTTCGCCGTCAATTATAAGCAATGAGACGTATTTGTGAATAATAATCAATTTTTGGATGTAAGAAAACATTTGGATATATAATAAATAATAAGTTTCGTTTCTTATTGTTAGTCTTAAAGAAATCGACGCTGAGAAATGAATAAATCTCGCAATTTTTATCGGGAAAAAAGGAGCGCAGAAAAATTTTTCCGTCATCTCGTAAGAAAATTTTTTAATTCGCGAACGGTGCGTCGCGAGGAATAATGTCGGAATCTCGGTCTCGTGGTATCCCACTCGAGACATCGCGTGTTACGTGTCGCGTATCGTGCGATAATTAATCCTACCACACCATTGTACGTTGCGTCGCGTTACATAATACAGAATTGCGTGCGATATACATACGCGGCGACGGGGTTTTGTTGTGGAAGCTCCATTATCTCATTTCGGAGCAGTCGACCCGTCTAGAGCCGAAAACGAGAGGCATGGTCTATGATTAGTAAACACGGTAACATGATTCAACTGCACGTTACGTCTTTGCTAATACGTAGAGTATGCGTCTCTCACATCGAGAGAGCGAGCGAGTGTGAGAAAGACAAAGAAAGAAAGGGAAAGAAGAAAAAAAGGGAGAAGATACTGAAACTTCGTAGCTTCGAGCGTTAGGTGACGAAGATATGCCTTCTGTCAACATTGAAGAAACGCACACTACAATTTATCTACAGCCTTGGCCAAAAGTGAGACATCTATATTTTTTTTCATTTATCTTCAATTCTAAGTTCAATTATGTATATAATGTCGGTAACCAATAGGAAACAATACAGGTAAAAGAAATCCAGAATATAATAATAAAATATAAAATAAAATATAGGTGACTCGTACTTTTGTCTAAGACTGTATCTGATTACTACGAAGGTGTTATGTGCAGGAATTACCGGCAATTAAAAGACAGTAACAGCGATAAGCGTATCGCCGTCGTGACGCGAAAGAAAATTTTCAAAGACGAAAGAGAAGGCACGTGGATAATTCAAACTTTTTTCTGTATTTGTCTCGCGCTGAGAAGCGTCATCGACTTTCTGGTTTTCCGACCGAAGACAGATCGCGATGATCGTAATAATTACGTGGGATACCCCCCTGACGTAGTCGTGGCGTCGAACTGTCGACTTGTGTGCGAGCCGCGATCATCCGCCTTGCTAATCGCGCAGCGAAATGAACGCAGAAGAGCGCGGCGACGCGGCTCGCATCGTGAAGCGTTGACTCAAGGCTTCCTTCGGTACATAAGGATGGCCTAACGACTATAAATACGTTCATTAAATGCTCCCACGAGTCTGTCGCGAACGGGTGGAACGTGAATCGAACTCAAATCGCGCGCTCGTGATGATTCATAAGAGAAGAGACGCGGTAAAAAGGAAGGAAGGAAGAAAGGAAGGAAGATGTATTTCGTATGCGTTCTCGGACCGATGCCGAGCGATCGATCGACGATCGATCGGAAATAATTAAAACGTTCAGTCGCGCGTTGGACAGCCATTGAAACTATCTCGAAACTATCTCGATGATATTTCAGTTCAATTTGCGACCTCGCGCACGTTGGAATCCGATTCGAGAGAATTTTTTTATTGATCGCCAATAAGAACGTAGATCCGTGTAATTGCAACGTATCGATTTATGTCATAGGCGAATAGTGTCTTCCCGATATCTATATCATCAAAAATTCAACTCGCGGGTATTGCACTGATCCTTGATGCTCGATTTCATCAACAACGAAGATAATTTATTCATAGAAAAGCCCATGCAATTCTCTTCTCTATGTTGCCTGGAAGAAGAGTGCAAAAATAGTTTAGTTTTTATTTGACGAACGCGTAGATTAGTCGACAAATAAAGATTTATATATGTATAAAAATCGCACGTCTAATATGAAGATTATACACGACTAGTGAAGTCGTGAAGATTATTGCATTATATTACCGTACAACTTTTTAACATCACAAATACGCAAAAATAATATTTATTTGTGTTTTCATATTGGTCTAATTTCACTTATTATTTTCAACATTAACTATTTAACATTAATATTTCTTGTATTAATATTTCACAATGTAATAATATAATCGTATTAATTATATTATTATTTTCTTCAAGCCATTAAAATCATTAATATCATTAATATTATCATTCGCCGTTGATGGAACTGGATCAACACGGAAGGATCAACATTAACCATGTCGAGGGAGAAAATCTCACTATACTTACTAATTATTGGAAGACCGCGCGCCGATTGCGCCCCAATCAATCAACGTTCGTCCAAAAATCGTAACACACACAACAATCGTGACACTCCGATGAAAGCGAAAGTGGTCTTCTTCCCTTTCTCCTCTGTCTCTCCGTCTATCTCCGGTTGTTGCGTTCTTGATCGTTACCTCAACTTTCAGACCGTTTTACCGGAAGAACGGAGGGATCGGCACGACGGGGGTTGATGATTCTGCGCGAAAAATCGCGAAAAATCTGCGTTATACTTCGGCCTTCTCCGAGCGCGAGCGCGAGATTTATGTCTCCGACGAACCGGACGTCTCGAGGTTTCAGGAGATAACGATCAAAAAAAGGAATTGGAAAAAAGAAAGGGAGGAAAAGAAAGGAAAAAGAGAGGAGCGTTATCGACCGTGTCGATATCGAAGCGACGAACGCACCACCGTCGTGCCAACTCGCGGACTGGCAGACGTAACGCCGGTGCATTGCTTTTAACCGATTCGCCATATTGGTCCCTTCTACCGCCTCTCTCTCGCTCCATCTCCCTCATTCTCTCACTCCTTCTTCTTCTCTCCTACCCGCTCGCGTCCTCCGGATCTCGTCGCCGTAGGCCGCGCACCGCGACGTCGAGATTGTGGTTCACCTGCACACGGCTCCTGACGTCGTCGCGGCGTGACGTCAATGCGACGATCCGACGCTGGTGATGCCTAAAAGGCGGAGCCGGACCGGATCTCAAGGAATGTAAACGAACGCGAACGCACGCGGACAAACGCGAACAAATGTAGTAGCTGTAAAGCTACGTCCTCACTGGAGCAACAATGAGAAACTTTTTGTTGATTTTCCATGTTTCTTAAAAATGTTGCTGGTTGTTGCCGAAAATTCTTTAAAGTTCCTTGCTGTTTCTGTTGCTAGCGACAGAAGTTGCCGCTTGTTGCGTATTTCCATTCGAAGCAGTAAAGATAAAAGAAAAATTAGTAACACACGTCAACAAGTCGCAGCAGGAACAAATGTTCCTTCAGTGTAGACATTTAGTTGCCAGTGACACAGTCGCGGTTACGACTGCATCATCCAAAAATGTCTCAGATAGTAAAATGGAATAATGAATTAATTATCAAGTTAATAAAGAAACGTAGAAAATATAAGTGTTTATGGGCACTTTCCGATAAAAAGTATAAATGCAGAAACGCAAAAGAAGATGCTTGGGGTGAAATTTCCAAGGCTGTTGGAGCCAATATGGCAGAAACAAAACGGAAAATGAAATATTTGATTAGCTATATTTTATAGGGAACGAAAGAAAATGCGTTATTCTGTCATTATTCACTCCACACTACTTGCAATGAAACTGATTTGTTTCTTGAGTGTGGACAACTTGTTGCTGACAACAAATGAGAAGACGGGAATAGGAACAAAATCAACGTTCCTGTGATTATGTTGCTTTAGCGTGAACAAAATGTTGTCGCAAGTTGACATATGTCGGATTATTTTGAAACATTTAGCAACAACGAGCAACTTTTTGTTGCTCCAGTGAGGACGCAGCTTAAAGCTGCGTATCTACCAAAGGAACATTGAGGAATTTTTTTTTTAAACAAACACACATATATACGTATATACTGGAACTTTTACGGAAACACGCAACAGAAACACAAATTGCTCTACAGTCATTGTGCCTAAATAGGGACAGGCATCCTAATTCGGGACAATTCTGTTCTAACGCGTAAAATTTTGCGACCGTTTGATGTAAATTAATTCCGATTTCTGCATTACGCGTTCTCCATTTCTGCATAACCCCGTTTCCCATTAAAAAATTAAAAACGTGCAATTCTTTATCCAAACACCCGTGGTTGCGACAGAAAGTGAAAAGTTTGAAACACCCAAATACAGTTAATTTCAGAAACGCTGCAAAAAGGTTTCTCGTATGGAGGTGCCGTTTGTCGGAGTGTATTGCTTTTTTAATATATGATAGATCAGTATTCAATATATGATAGCTTTTTAATATATGATATCTCCCGAACACCATTCCACTTCCACATAAAAAACGCAGGGAGAACATGTTATCCCTATTTAGGTCAATGCTGTCCCGAATTAGGTCACATTCGAGACCTCCACCTTGACGTATTCTACGTGCTCTCAATCCAGCTATACTTATCGCTGAAAAATTATTTTGGTGCCAAACTGTAGGTCTTGAATTATCGGTTCTAGACTCGGCACCGAATTTTCCTAAAAAATTTAGTTACAAAGTAATCGCTAAAAATATGCAAAAACCTGTCCCGAATATGGACATTTCACTGTATGTTCCTTTGGTGTATACGCAGCTTTACGTGTACGAGCGAGCTCGAATTCGCGTTGACGAAAACGTCCCGTACTTTTGTTGATACGTCAAGAGGAAAAGAGCACTCGCTTCTCATTCGTTTGCGTTCACTCGTGATCGTTTGACCGCAACAGCTCGGCCCGGATGCACCTAAATGCGACGAGCCGCGACTCCGCGGACGTCCGGAGGGATTATGTCATGTGTCACGTCAGACGTGCTTCGCGACGTGCAAACAGTCAGTCTGCACTTTGATGCAGCTTCTCGTGATCCTTCGTCCCGTCACGTCAAGTATTCGAGTAAATAGGATTGTACATCGGATAAATCCTACTTATCGAGTGAATTCTAAAAGAGGAAAATGCCGTCACACACGATGCGTCCGATGAGTCCGATTCGCGGAATGCAAAAAATTACACGAATTTTACGCCGAACCGCATGCCGATCGGCTCGCCGGTTTTACATAGTTTATCGAGCGCGCAGGTACATCATGTATATTAAAAGGTGAATAATTATCAAAAATACACGGCATAAAACAAACCGTTGTCGGCCGTTTTTTGTGCATTATCAGTCCGAATTGAATAATGTATCAAACTTCGGCGAAGTTGGCACAAATTGGCATTGAAAATACTTTTTTCCCGCAGTATTCAGGACGTGACCTCATCTCTGCCTTTCAATCCTCATAGATTGTTATTTTCTGACGAAAGGATAAAAATGCGGAAGGCAACTATTCGACAAAGAAGCATTTCTCAGAAAAATCTCTTTATAAAAATTTCATGAGACGCTATCTATCTCTACCCGAGTTGCAGACGAAATAATTATTATTAATGATGTTAATTTTCACCGCGATAACGCACTTGAAGGCCTTCCAATAGTTTTCTTTTACCCCCGAGACATATCCTTCATCCTTCATATCTATATACTTCTTTTTGTTTTCTCGATTGAAAGATACGATTACGGAATCAAACGAAGTTTCAATTGACTTAACGTATAAACACGAGCCAATAAAATAATTCTTAAGAGCTCCAACGGAATATACGCATATATAAATGCAGAGAGATCTTAACTCGAAAAAAAAAATAACCTTCACTCAGGTATGATTTTAGCCGTCATCGAATTTCAAGAAATCTCGTCAAAAACTCAATTATCAGACCAAGTATCCTATTTTTATTTAATTATGCTAAATTCAAATGACGAATGATGTTATCCTACCGTCTAAATGGCAGTGCTACGTATCGTAATTAAGATAAGGATACAGACAGATTAAGATACGTTAGACATAATAATATAATAACTTGGCAATTCAAATAAGTTAATAAATCGTTAAAAAAGAATTCGTGAGTTATAGATTAAGCTGACAGGTCTATCAACTCTGGAAAAATCAGTCTTGAATACCTACGCGTCTCGCCGTACATACAATACGTTAGAATACGGTCATAAAGCATAAGTAGTTTATTTCTAACGTCGCTTGGCGCGGAGCGACGTGCTATTTTGAGTTTGGACTTTCCAGGGAAGGACCGGATATCCCGCCGAAGGCCAGACAAGTTCAATGACACGTGGAGCAGGGAATTTCGACGAGATATATCGACTTGATAAGTATAATATATAAGTAGGGGATAGTCTGCTACCCTTCGGTTTACTACCCTCGGCGGGCGAGACGGTTCTCGACAATCTCGTGATTGTCCCCACTGAATTGCGAAACACGCGAGAATCGGAGACGATCGATTCACGGCAGCCTTGAAGAGCTACGTTCTCAGACGCCTACATTTCCTTCTGCCCGTGCACAGGTACCCTTGCTGAGTCCAAAGATCACGATTTCGCAATCGCGTCTGGAAGAGGTCTCCGATACGGATTATATATATATGGGAGTCGAGTTTCAACGATCGTAGTTTCAACGATCGTCCAAGGGCATCCACGTCAAGAACGAGAAAAGAAGAAGCGAGCGTTATTTAATCGGGAAGACGAGCATGACGAAGAAATGCTCATTGAGTTTTAACTGCCATTGTATGCGCGTAGCATCAATCATGATGGAAAAAGGCAACCGTGCTAGTCTGCGGAGGAACCAAAGATATTACAGTAGACGCTAGTTCTTTTTTTCTAAATGAATTATATATTCCGCAAAAAAGCTACCGAATCTCTCACCTTTTCCCTAATTAGCCCTCATCCCGATTTCGAGAATCACCTCACGCATGCTAATTCCGAGAATCTATATTTTGACAAACGAGTCTTGATAAAAGTCCTATTAAATCCCGAGAGGCAGGTGTCCTCGCGTTTCGCGCCCACGTTCTCTCGACGCAGCGGAACATTGCACCGCGCGGTATTTAGCGCAACACTTCGCTTTCTTAACTTTTAATTTTGTAAACGGGGCCTGCGCGATCTGAGAAAAATAATAGCGTCGGGAGTAACGACGGCCGGACGGCCGTGCAATTATATTCAGGAAGCGATCAATGTTGCATGACGTTTTTACGTAACGCATAAACAATGGATGCGCTAATCGATTTGACGTCTACCGCTAGGCCGTCATTAAATAGAACGTTGCCGAGAAGGGGACTGCTATGGCGCGGCTGATTTTGCAAAATTATTTGCGTGCAGATAAAGGGAACATCCGCGAAGAAAACACGCACACGTTCGAGGACTCCATATTATTGCTTAATGCTTCATATATGGACAGTTCTTACGAGCGATGTTCTATGTTGCAATCATCATTTTTCTCACGTGTTACAACCGTCCATATAAAATCCATGGATTGCGCTGTAAACGACTTTTCACAATTGTGCGAGAGAGAAATATATAGACAGCGTATCTGTCGAATTATGAATTGTATACGCAATATGGGAAGCAATCATTTAAGGATGAGCGACACAACTAACGGTCCATCACGCGGATCTATCGTTTTCATATTACAATGATTTACGATTACTGTAGCTCGTGTAACTTGAATTATTATTAATTGTTTCGGGAAGAACGCTATCGGGAACACGCAGTCTCACCTTCATAACTATAATTAACGTTATTTCGATGCATGACGATTCGTGATACACGAAGGTCTAATTCATAATTAAGTTATAATAAAATAATAACAGAATAGGAGTGCGATTAGAAAAAGAGAAACTGATCTAAACATCAATCATTTCATTATCATCTTATCCTTTAACGTATGGTGGTGCATTTTGTGGAAAAATAACACTGTTCGACAAAAAATCACTTTTTTTCTCTCCGAAGTGTCATAGTACATTCCCCGAAGATTTTTCCGCGCTGAATACGATGCCGTCGTCAGAATTTACGTAGTAACGTTGGGATTTTGAGTAAATTGAAATGAAATGGGCAAAAAATAGCGTTTTTGGCCATTTTCAACATCTTTTTACAGCAAAAAAACTTATTTTTAAATAGTGTCGACGGCCTCTAAGACTTATTTATATCAAGTTATGGCTGTTCGAATTTTCTGTATAATCTACAGTACAAGAAAGGCAAATACATATTAAATATATGATAGCAAATAAATTATTTAATTTGAATTTAAAAAGTAGTAGCTGTAAAAAGTAGCTGTAAAAAGTAGTTTAAGTGTATAAATTTTGAGTACACACACCATTACACGAAATTGTCAATTCAAAATGGCAGAACCATTGACTTCAAAGCGCTTTTTAGAACCAAGTTTCTTTTTTGCCATACAAAAATGTTGAAAATGGTGAAAAACGTCATTTTTGGCCCATTTTACCCTAATTTACTAAAAATCCTAACGTGCTACGCAAACTCTGATGGCGGCATCGTGTTCAGCGCGAAAAAATCTTCGGCGAATGTACTATGGCACTTCGGAGAGAATTTGGTGTGTTGAACAGTGTAATAGATCATATAAAACGATGGCAGTAGCTATGTATATAGGGATATGTTACAATTAATCAAATCTCAAATGAAATTAATTATTCTCTAGAATGATCGCATGCGCATGGGAAATATCCATTATTAATAATACGTAAAGAGATTCGTAAATCGCGAAAATTTCCAGTGATTTGATTGAATAAAATACGACTTTCAATAATGCATTATCACGGTTAATACAATCGAGCGAACTTTTGTGCTTTACATAAATTAATAGGTCAGCAAAATATTGAGAGAAGACGTCAGGCAGGTCAACTTAGCAATTTGAATTCAAACGTCATTCTGCAGTAAGTGTAAGTTCTGCAGTAGTGTTGCTATTTAATTAATGCAAACTGGCGGTATAAACACATTTTACACAATACAAGGTTTTAAGAATTTTTCTTATTTTACCATATTCAAATAGAGATCTCCACTTAACCTTGCGATCGTTTGAAATTCATTCGTGAAATATAATGCATTGTGTGCAAAAATCAGCGTAATGTAAATTATTGGCGCTACTATTAACGTAACTCATCTAAATTTTAAACTGTTTTGCGAAAATTATTAATATAACTATTTATATTTATTGATGAATATGAATCCTAATATATATTTCCTGATGGATAAGCATTCAATTATCAATGCATCTTGGCCTTGTTTATTCATAAGACAAGTTAAATTTTCTAATATAATCTACGTATCTAATAATGATTAATGCAAATATAACTTGTAAGTAGATAAGTAAATTAATTAATTATCATTTCCAATATCTTTCTTGTCTTATTCATTAAGAAAAATATCTTTTTAAATGTTTTTATAAATCGTAACTTTTTATAAATATTTAGAGGAAAGCAAGTCTGTTCTTATGCGAATGCACGTTTGATAATTATTAATTAATCAGTTATCATGCCTTATTAATATATTAATTAATCAGTTAGGATATTTAATCAGTAATTACTGATTACTTGATTTCCCATTGTCGCCAAAGTTTTTACGTCTTAAAAGAAAATCGTTTGGTCATTAATAAAAAAAAAGATAACATACCAAAATTTCCAACAGAGATATGTGTAATTAATTATTACATGAATAAATTGTGTTGGAAAATATTGTCTCATTCTCGATAACATGTAAAGGCGACTTGGTCGGAAAGCAAAATACAGCAATATCAGTAGATATCAATATTAAATTGATTAATTTACCTCATTCATTTTTTTCTTGTAATAGTCGAAGTCACTTGATCGAGTAATAAATTCAACATGATAAATAAGATTGACGGTTTTTATAAGTTTCGCTGATAATTTTTATGTTTTAGTCATTTCTTTAAGATTTCAGATTTAATCTAAAAAGTTTTTTTCCGTATGAATACGTTAAATCGTAAAATATGCCACGAACAAAGGCAAAAGAGAATATTCCAAAGTACACAGGATGTGTTTGTGTTTCAAAGTACAAGAGAGTGCCAGAAAAATAGCTTTATGTTTTATCTGTACAACTAAAGATGACAAGACCACTATACTCGCCAAAGATCAAGCACATTATACTTAAAATAATATTTGACCACGAAATTAAGTATAAAATGTTTACATTTAAGATGCAAAAGACATTTTTTCAATCAGACTTACAAATCATCACTCATCATACAAATTAAAAATGTGTGTATGTGTATGTGTTTACATAAGAACTAAAAACCATGTTAAAATGTTTCAAGAATTTAACATAAAGCTAGGAACAAATAGTACATAGTTCAGAAAAATATTTTAAAAGTGCATTTTAAAGTAAAGTCGCTAAAAAGAGTTTTAGTACGTTAGAAAATAAATATTTTATTTTGTAGAATTATATATTAATTAAAATTAATGTTTTAAAAATTGAATTATTAAAAGTATTATAGTTACTATATATTATAGTTACTTAATTTTCTTGTTTTTAAGCCATCATTCCTGATGAAGCATGTGGCTCGTGTAAGATGACCTGCTCTCCCCATGAAAACTATGGCCACCGGACAGAAGTCAATAAAATATTTAATTATTTTATAATACATCTCGTCAATTATCATTAAATTAACCAATGTATCGCTATTAAATAAAATACAGTAAAAAGTTCAATTAAGAGTAGGATCACTAAAACGTTACGACGAAAAATATTCGATAGAGACAAACGCGACATTCTCAGCTATCTCAGCTGCTCACAATGATTTCTCTGTTCTACTCCACGTGACTCTAGCATCTTTCTTCCGCAACATCCAACCGCAAATGTATACCGATTCCCTTCTCTTCCAACCAACCTGTACTAACCAACACTCCTAGCTTTATCCTGTATTATTCTCTAAGTACAAGAGTTCCCTTTGCTCGGAGTTAACACATGCCAGGAGAGTTTTTACAAAAGTGCAAAGTCTCTCTAACAAACAACACACGTGGCCGAAAAAAAAACAGCAAAGGTCAAGAATGATAGGTGGCAATAGGTCGACGATCCTGCCGCAAAACATGAGATGTAGATCGGCATTTTGCGTCGTTTCGTACACGTTTACGGCCTTGGCCTAGTAATATCGAGGTGCCGAGCGATTGGCGAAGCTCGAAGAATACAATGGACGATCACGTCCATTGCACAATTTCGCAAACGTGCCGTGTAAAGTATCGTTCTATGTCTGTCGAGATAGCCAGTGTTAATTGAGAGTTTTTACCGAGTGATTCGTCGGAAGCGGATTGTAGCAGGCGAAGATCAGCGATCATTACCGAGATACATCTTGACGTAGGCGAGCGATTATCGTGCGATGTGTCACAATCGTTCGCCACGACGTTGTTGATACCCACAAAATTTTATTGACTTCTCCCATTAGATAGATTAAACAGATATAGATACCCAACGGGATATATTAATACCCAGAGTGATTCTCTCCGGAATAGAGATAAAATTTTAAAGCCATACGCGCGCGTGGCCGAACTTTAATAGCGTACAAATATTATTCCGACAAAACAGCATGACATTAGTCATTTTAATAAGAAGAAAAGTAGGAAGTTTTTACGAAGTAAAAGAGGAAGTCGCGAAAATAAACTCTCTTTATTTTTATTAATCGAATAATGAATCTGTCGTCCATGTGCGGTCGTAAAAGACAAGGTTTATGTTATCTCGATCTTCTTTTTAAACATTTTTCATCACTCACGGAGGAAAGAGGTAATCTATAAATAAGGTTGAATCGGCACATTTTCCATGCGCTTGTACCAGGAAGAATTTATGTTATAAAACGGATTTCGATTCTTATCAACGCGATCTAAAGATCGTAATCAACTTCAAATGACTGCGTTGAAAACTGCATGTAAATTATCGAAGACCGACCGACAGGAACGTGAGTTCTTCACGTTTTCGGTCACATCAATAAAAAATTTGGCGCTGATTACACTCAGATTATGCTGTAGATACTGCCGTTTAGTTTTTTATCAATAATTTTATCGTAAAATGTTGCTACGCTTTATGCGCTACTGTTTATTCTCTTTCGTTTTTATCACATTTCTTGTTACATGATTGCACTGCGATCAGACTATTGCAGCGGCAACAAAATATCATCATTGACATTCGGATTTCGATCTCTATTTCCTAATTATCGTGAGTAGCTCGAACTCTGATTTGATTCGCGTAACTGTTGAAATTGCTAAACGTTCCGAAATTAGACAGCAAAAAATATCTTTTTCTAATATTCTTTTCAAGATTTTTTTCTAATTTCCTCCCCGTCTCATCCTCTCTTTGGTAACGATACGGAGTTATGAGGAAGACAATTCCAGAACCTTCATTTTAATTACAAACTAGAATACAATGCACAATACGTTACGCGTGCAGCATTTTTTGCTGGTTCAATTTTATCGATTTTCGCAAAATTTTTCAAATAACACGATATATCATATTATATATTTCAAATATAAAAAACAAGTATTTTCAAATAATTCGCGTATCGATTGTTCTTTTGTAATTTTCCACTTATACATACTATATTATATAATTACATACTAATTTTCAAAGCTCATGTATATTTCTTTCAATTCTATTTTTCAGCCTGTTATACTTACACGTCAATTATACTTGTGTTGCGTAAAAGTTAAATAAGTTAAATAATCAGTAGTTATCTCAATTATTGTTTGTAAAAAGTGTTTCGAGATCTAATTTTATTTCAATTGCTATATAATTACTAGCAATCTACATAGGAAATATCTGTGTGAAGTGCGCATCAGTGAGATATTTGCATAGTAAGAAAATAAAGAAAAAAATCTAAAGTGTTACGTATCGCGTATTGTATAATCTATTAAGAATTACATTTGTTATTAACCTTCAACCATGCCAAATTATGCGATTTCCAATTTACAATAAATTAGTACGAAATAGAGCGCACAGTTAAAGAATCAACAGACATCGCGGAGATAAAAAGGGATAACAATAAATTCGATAATTTGGCATTTCAAAAATTGCGTGTCTTTTTTAAGAAAATGTACGTTGTCTTTGTTACAAATCGTATTCGTATTGGGCAAAAACGCGCGTGACGTACGGACAAATTCTCATCGTTCTTTAGAATTTTTCGTTCTTGGACGTAAATAAATGTTATTGTTATTGTTATATACAAATTTCATAACTATTCTCCGTAGTTTGTCCAAAAGAAGACTCGTGCGTTGAATGAAAGTAATCGTGACGTACAGACAAATTTGGACAACGTACGTCCGTACGTCACGATCACTTTCATTCAACGCACGAGTCTTCTTTTAGTGGTAATAATAACACGCTTTTATATTATCTTATATTATCTTATACTTGGACAAACTATGGAGGATAGTTATAAAATTTATCCAATAATAATAACATTTATAACAAAAAATTCTAAAGAACGATGAGAATTTGTCCCTACGTCACGCGCGTTTTTGCCCTATTCAAACAAAAAACATTCTGATGATACAATCTCAAGAGCGGAAAACTCAAACTTAACTCTTTAAATAAGCCATTGAAGCGTACGATGACGTTATTTCATCGCATGCAGAGATTATCTTATAAATATCTTTTCCCACATTCATTCACTTCGCGGAGTCGAGAATTATGGATGCTGCGGAATTCCAATTTCGCAATTCGCAATCAGCACAAAGGTCAACCG
The DNA here is from genome assembly GCA_003063805.1 of Aphaenogaster ashmeadi. Classification (NCBI taxonomy): domain Eukaryota; kingdom Metazoa; phylum Arthropoda; class Insecta; order Hymenoptera; family Formicidae; genus Aphaenogaster; species Aphaenogaster ashmeadi. Next base: position 14,731 of record NJRQ01000948.1, read on the forward strand.
TAAGGATCGCGTAAAGAATCCGCTGAGGAAAATTAAAGTTTAAAATCCTGGAGCGATTTGCGGAACGATATGTCAACAGCGGCTTCGATCACGATTTCGACGACGAATTTTATTATTTTCATTTATTATTTCCGAGATATGCATAGCCCGATATCAAAGCAATATCAAAAGTAAGGAAATCTACTCGCGAGTAGCGAGTTGCCTTCACGACGAAGGCGCTTATCGTCATGCTCGCGACAAGGGCGATTCAACGAGAGAGAAGACAACCCAAGCAGCACAAAATATTGGGCCAATGTTATATCTCCAGCGGCCAACAGTTGGCCAACTATTAATTGCTACTCGGGAATCTAGATAGCACAGGCGATCGTTATAAATTTAAAAAGGATTCACTTTTTAAAATTCTTTATGAATTAGCGTAATCTGTTCGAAATGAACTCAAAAAGAATTCCTTTCCAATAGTATTTTTATAGAGTACACAGAAAAAAAAGATGTATCAACAGCATTAAGTCCAATTAAAAATAATCTTGTTAATTCAATAACAATTTTAATAAAATAAGATTATACGTATTTTTGTTTCATTAATAATGTTATTGAATTAACAAAACCATTTTCAATTAGACTTAATGCTGTTGATACAAGATCATTTTTTCTGTGTATAAAAAGAATTCCTTTTGTATCTGAAAAAGGGTTCAGAATTGTTGACATAAAAATGAATTCTTTTTGAACTCTTAAGAGTGATTTTAGAATAAAAATGGGATGAAAAAAGAATTTATCTCTCTCATAAATCGGGAATTCAAAAAGAAATCTTTTTGGATTGTCTTTGCTATCTGGTAACGCTTCTGCGCCCGCACGAGCGTACGTACGTACGTACATTGCGCAGGAAGAGCGCGTTGCATCCTTCATAATCTCGGGCCTCAAGGATTCCCCGCTCTTTCCGAGTTTTCGTAAGTATTTCACGTACGCGAATCAAGTCGAACCGCGCGTCCGCGACGTGATCCGCGTGCGAAGACCGTCGCGATTCCGCGAGCCGCTCGAGCATGGAGAACGACGCCTCGCCGAATAAATGAGATTGTAAAATGAGTTTGGAAGAGAAGGACTCGCATTATCGCAAAATGGGATTGACATTACGTCAGCAGGAGGCAGCGATCGTACGAAAAATAGGAAGACCCTTAAATGGGAATACAAAGATACGTACCACTAGGGTTTTATTTTTTTTAAATTAAAGATACTACCATTTGGGTTTTATTTCTTTAAAGTAGTATAACAGTTCTTTTTCGAGGTAATATATGTATACATTTTCTTTCTAATTGGCGCAATTTAAAGATTTCATACATTTTTAAAAATACATATCTTGGATCTACACTTGGGTTAGGTAACGCAATTTTATGATATCATGATTTTTTTAAAGGAGAATTAAAACTACTAATTATACCTGAGTTGGAATAATTGACATTACGTCAACAGGAGATAGCGATCGCACGGAATAAAACGAGATCGTCGTCCATCGATCTTCATCGACGGTTTCGACAATATCGCTAACGCGAGGACAATTGTCCTTGCGCCGGGATGATCGCAATAAATAATAGAACATTTCTGTCGGTGATGTCAAATCTTTATTCCCCGCCGCCGCCGCCGCGCGCACGATATGGAAAATTCTTCTCGTCTCTCGTTTCGCGGGCGGCAAAAGTATAATCGTAAAAAAAGTCAAGTGTTTTTTTCCATGAAACGGCGAACGAATCATGACGCGCTTGCAACATTGTGATGGCAACGTGCGTTACTTCATCCACACGAGACGGTCGTATAACGTCCCGAGTGTTCGCCGTGTGCGAACGCATCGTTCACGGACCGTCCACTTTAGAGACGTTTGTATCAAAGTAAACAATCAATGCGTCACACGTGTGTGCCGTTTCGTCATCGCACGACTTCGAGTCTCGTTTACTATGCGCGATAAATCGACGAGAGTCAATTCGCGCACTTCTCCCGCTATTAAATTCACTGGCACGACCTGGTTGTTGTGTATATTTGTTAGCGCGTCGTTTCGTGCTCGAGTACTCAGTACTCTGCTTGAAAATAGTGAGATTTGACAATTGGCGAAGTCGGTTATATAGAAAGAGAAAGTGTGTGGGTGTGTGTGAATCGGCGAGGGTGTCACAGACTTTCCGTGACACCCGTTATTGGCAGATTCCTGAGATCATTTTGAGACAAAAAACCTAATACCAAAATGTCGAGGCTACAATAGTTTTCAAATGAGAAGATTTTAAAGTTGATTAATCAAATTGTCTGAAATTCGCGCGCTCAGGTATGGCACATTGCACAGTAGTGAAGGTGTTTTCAAGCATCAATTCTATTCTCGAAATTGATTATATAATATAATTCTGCATTCGTTGTTATAATTGCTTCTTATTTTTATTGTACTTATGCGTGGATTTTTAATTTATACCATAATTTATACCATTTTTTCACATGGTAAAAATGTAAGAAAAGTAATTCATTAGTTGATATTGATCTGTACATTTTTACCATGTGAAAAAATGGTATAAATTATATATATATGTTGTTTGTATTCACTAACAATATGATAATCTTAATTCAGTACTTTATACCAATCTATAATTATTTAATATGCATATAGCATTAAAAATGTAATAATATAACACTGAGTATCTTATCGATCAAGGCATCTACATACGTAATGTCTTTATATGTAAATAACCGTGTACGATGCAACCTTCGGCGCGGCGGAGTAACGCGAGCGATCGAATTACGCTATAAGGTTTATCTCTGGATCTACCTTGGAATCGCCACGAGAAGCATCTGCGGAACGCGTCCACGTGACGGTACTCGGTACCGCTGTGAAAAGCTGTCGCGCGCGACCCGCGACGCGCCGCCTCTCGGCGGGCGGCCTACAAGCAGGAACGCGATCCGGACCTCGGCGACGACGACGACGGCTACGTCGGCGTAGCGCGTCCTCATTGACAGCGGTACAACAATGGAATGCAACATATAGAAAAAAGTTAAGCTTCCTTCCCTTAATCTGGATCAGCTGATCCTATTATCTCGTGGCCCTTTTATTTGGGCCGGATATCCATTTGGGAGTTAAGAAGAAGAAGAAAAAGAAGAAGAAGAAGAAGAATGGCTGCTAAGAGCTAGGATAGCACTAAAAGATCGATAAGATAGATTTCTGCCAGGCCTTACAATTAGATATAACAAGCGACTTTGGAAATAATAGGTGAGAACAGAAGGAATAATAAATAGGGATACCGAAATTGAGAGTGGGAGAAGGCTCTCGCGGTTCTAGGAAATAGGATTAGAGATAACAGAAGAGATAACAGAAAAAAAGGAAGAGAGAATTTTAAGTAAGGCGGAGAGACGAAAAGATCGGAAGGACTCGATCGACAATTTATAAAAGATAACTTAGAAACTAGTAGTTTGTGAGGACGAAGGACAGTCCAGTTTTGTAAACCTTATACATTTATAATAAGTGACGATAAACTTAAAAACTTCGTTGTTTCGTTAAATATATAACTGCTCGTTTTCTTTAAATTATATTTCTTTAAATTAATATTACTAGAGCTTACAGCAGAAAAAGCTGCTTTGCAACTGTTGTAAGATTCTTTAATACACGGAAAGAACGGTTTTGCTGAAATATCTAAAAATTTGGTCAAATATAGATCTGAAAATAATTTTGTCAGACCATCAAAAGTAACTAAGTAGGACACTCAAGCATGATGATAATGCTGCAAAAAGTTTTAATATTCTAGCAATTATTTTGAGCGTCCTACTTTGTTATTTTTGATGGTCTAACAAAGGCTGCGTTCAGCAGAAAAAGCAGCTTTGCAACTGTTGTAAGATTCTTTAATATGATTGCTTCTTGCCCTTGGTTCCTTCTGGATCTAAGTGTATAAACCAATCATGTTAAAGAATTTTACAACTGTTGCAAAGCTGCTTTTTCTGCTGAACGCAGCCAAAATAATTTTCAGATCTGTATCTGGCCAAATTTTTAGATATTTCAGCAAAACCATTCTTTCCGTGTATGATTGGTTCTTGCCTTTAGTTCACCAGGATCTAAATGTACAAACCAATCATATTAAAACATTTTGCAACAGCTGCAAAGCTACTTTTTCTGCTGAACGCGGCCAATGCAACATATCTTCCCGAGTATCGGGAAACGAGTAAACACCACTCCCTCGCGCGTCGCCCGGCGCGGCGCGTCGCGATCAGCTGATGCGGCCGCCGCCACGTTTTCTCACCTGTTGCGCGCCGTCCCGTCTCTCCCCCTCCCTTCCTTCCATCTCACTCTCCCTTTCTTCTCGCTCTCCCGTTGCGTGATCGATCGCGACTCGCCCCGCGCCGATCCTCTTCAATCCTCCTAGACGCTGCGCCCTCGAAGCCGGCACACTCTCGCTCGCGACCGCCGCGTGCCGCGGTGATGAGACTCGCTTGTCCCGCACGGAGTAAACTCACGCGGATCGGATCCGGGTTAAAAATAAACACCAAGGCGCGGCGAGAGACTCAACTCCCTTGACTCCATGGTCCGCCCGCCCGAGGCGAACATCTCGGGAATCTGACGCGGCTTCCCGCGCGCGCGTTCCTCCCTTCGTCGCCCGACCAGGAACGAAGCTAGGGATAACAACGGCGAAGGACAGCCGGTCGTGCACTGAGAGAAAAATGTATGATATTTGGAACGATAATGACATAGTAAATGATTATTAAACTACAGAAGAGATTTACGTTGGTGACAATTACGATATAGGCATAGT
>NJRQ01000949.1:12640-34271 GCA_003063805.1 Aphaenogaster ashmeadi
TGTGCAATGTGCCATGCCTGAGCGCGCGAATTTCGGACAGTTTGATTAGTCAACTTTAAACTCTTCTCATTTGAAAACTATTGTAGCCTCGACATTTTGGTATTAAGATTTTTGTCTCAAAATGATCTCAGAAATCTGTCTATAACGGGTGTCACGCGAAGTCTGGGACACCCTGTATATAATAAATTGCTATATATACACTTTTATTGTTATGTCTTTCATATATTTTTAAATAAGTAATATTTATGTGTGAAATTTAGGAAGGAAACTTAATTAGTGATGTAACATAAATTCTTGAATTGTTAACATAAAAATTGATGATCGAAACGCTGTATAATTTTTAAAAATCTTTTTAATAAAGAAAATGAATTTACATTGTATCGTATATCGCTTTTATTCAATTCTAATCTGATAATATAATCCGCGGGTGTCTCTTATAATTCTAATGAAATCACATTTATGCTCTCAAAATAAATACTCGATACAACCAAGTGAAAAAGTACGGATATTATCCATACATACTTATTGATAGTAATTACGTCTAATAAATATAATAGGCCATTAAGAGCCAGCACATATACACTGATATAACTTTGTTATATAGCCAATCAGGACAATTATTTAAAACATATACTCGTTCTTCTTTCTCACATCTTGTGCACTTACATTTTTGTAATACATATTATTCCATATCCATAATCTTGTATTTGTCGTTAACAATATTATAGTTAAATTACAGATAATGATAAGAACACATCTTTTAATTGCACATCTGGTGCAATTAACTATCTATTATCAATCTTATAGAAAATACAGAATAATTTTCTTGTCATCAAACAGTTCTATCCTTTGGCGTGCGAATTCTTTAATTGACAGTTCCATATTGCGATTCACGCTGAAATTTTAATTGTGAACCCTTGATACGTAACATGTGAAACGCAAAGAATTCATGTAACATGTCGTAAAAGTTATGCATAAAACCGTATTCGATAAGATTGCTATACAATTTGTTCGATCAAATTTTTATAAATTCATATAGATTTTGCGCAAATAGCACTTGTTTGTTCATTATGTTACATGAATTTGTAATATATGGATTTTCAAATTTAGGAAACATCCTAAATATACGATAGAATGTTTATATATAGGATGATAACGAAGAGTCGAAATTATTTTTTTTATGTCCCCTTGAACCACTGAAATAGTAGTAATGTTTATTTAGTCTTACTACTAAAAAGATACAATAAAAAATTATTTTATTCATTATTTTGAAATATCAATAAATGTCTCTAATATAGCATTAAATAATTAATATAAAGAAATTATTATTTTAGTCTTATAAAAAACTTATTTCACGTAAAGATTTAAACTATACAACATTAGGTAACTTATTTATATAGGTATATGTGCATATACGGGGTGTTTCACCTAACGTGACCACCTCTTTTATCTTTGCAGGGTAAAACCGAATCAAAAATATGTGGTGTATTTCAGACAAAAATTGTGTGGTTTGGAGGGTAATAGTGAAATTAATTTTCGAAAAAAATTAATTTTTCAAGGTCACATGAAAGTCATCGCAATTTTTTAAAATGGAAACCTATGATTTTTTTACATGATATGATTCCTCTAATTATTCTGCATGTAAAAGTATTAGAAGAGTTATAAGAAAATCAATAGTTTACAAGATATTTTATATTTCATGTCAAGATATTAGAATAAACTATAAAATATCTCTCGTAAACTGTTGATTTTTTAACTTTATCTTAATTCTTTTATATGCAGAATAATTTGAGGAATCATATATACCCTGGTGGAAAACTTTTGCTGAAATTATTCTTTCCACTAGGGTATAATTTTATTTAAGAAAATGGTAATGACCTTCATGTGATCTTGAAAATTTGATTTATTTGAAAACTAATTTTATCATTATTTGTTTCTCTCCAGATTATACAACTTTCGACTGAACATATTTTTGATTCGACCTTATGCTGCAAAGATAAAAGGAATGGTCACGTTAGGTGGGACATCCTGTATATACGTGTGTGTGTGTGTGTGTGTGTGTGCGTGTGTGTGTGTGTATAGGGTGTCTCGAAATTCGCGACACAAAATATTATATAGCAAAAAAGTTCTCGAACAATAAAATAAAAAAGTTATGCGTGAATTTTTATTTCAAACAGTAATTTTTGAGATGTAAAACTTTAAAGCGATAGTTCTTTTTTTAGAAATAAGAGTTTAAAGCTAGCCAATCACAGACTATCTTTAGACGGTCACCTGTTTATGAATCGCGCGTGCGGTAGTGTTAGACAGATGACTGTTTAAACACAGTCTGTGATAGGTCAGCTTTAAACTCTTATATCTCAAAAACTATCGTTTGAAATAAAAACTCACAAATAACTTTTTACTTAATTTTTCGAGAACTTCTTTGATATATAATATTTTGAATCGCGAATTTTAGGACACTATACATACATACATATGAGGTATGCTTAATCTTCTGCCGACGGACGTCGGGTCGCTCGAGACCCAACAATAAACTTGTTTTAGGATAAGTAGAAACAGAACGACAGTGAACTCATAATTATTTTACGGCACTTCATTGCTTTTTCTTTAGCGTCTATTCGAGCGTCGAAGAACGGATTGAAAAGGTAGTATTTAGCAGAATAACAACTAAGAAAGATTAATACTTTGTAAAATTCAAAATATTTCATATTTGGTTCAGAGTCAAGATTTTCACTATGTTTATTCAAACCCAGACAACAAAGTCCAAAATTGGGACATAAGACGTCTTAAGAACGTCTAAAAGACATCTCAAAAGATGTCTAAAAAACGTCTAGAATTTTGGACTTTGTGTTGTCTGGGAAGTGATCACTCGACAGATAAGAATCATAGCTTCAATGATCTTTTGAAAGATGAAAATAATTATAATAATATTTGATATAAAAAATTGCATTTAATTCCATACAAAACAGATTTACTCTTGGGTTACATTTGGCCAAGATCCGCTATGTTGTATGGTTACCGAAGCATTCGTTGTCCGAGGGTTAAAAAATCACTGAACCTTTTTGTTTATGCGTTCGAAACATAATTCGAAACACCTTATTTAGAAAGAAAACTATAACGCATAAAAAATAAACAAGATAAAGCGCTGCACATGCTATCTCTATTTTTAGAACAAAGACCCATCTGTCACATAATAGCAGCATGACTTTGACGCTTCTTCAAATTAGCACGTAAACAAAATAGTTCGTTAACTTTTTAAATAGATCTCATATATACGTACAAGTATACCCTTACTGCACGAAATATTGTTATAACATTGCAGGAATATTATTTCGCAGGATTAAAATATTTCAAAACATATTCCTGAAAACTTGCAACAACATTCTTATGTCTGCTTTGAAAAGATATTTTGCAATATTCCTGTAATGATTCTGAAATATTTAGAAACATATTCTAGACATATTTCGGAAACATCAATGCAATATTCAGAGAATATTGCAGAAGATTATCTGTTTTCATATTATGTAATACTAATTCTCAGACAACACGTTCAATCATTCAAAAAACATTGTAAAGATATCGAAAACATTATTACAACGTCAAAAATCATATAAACTTATAAAATTTGAGATGGGATATTCTTCGCCAGTAAATATTAATACCACAGAAGAGATTTGTTTCGACTCAACTCGCCAATTTTTAATTTAAATTAATATATCGCAAATCGCGACGTTTTTCGATCATGGGTTTTGGTCCTTTCTAAAGAGAGTGAAATTAATTTTAATGTAAAGAATTTGTTGCGAAAAATTTTACCTCAGCCAGGATTAAACCTGGGACCTCCCTACAATACGTGCGGGCGTCGTAGCCAGTTCGACCACCGAGGCATGTGGTAATATTTCTCGCAACATTCAACGATGTTAGAGCACCAATACTTAAGTCAATGGTGATAAATAAACAAGAGATGGGATATTCTTTGCCAGTAAATATTAAACCATAGAAGAAATTTGTTTCGACTCAACTGGCCAATTTTTAATTTAAATTAATATATCGCGAATCGCGACGTTTTTCGACCAAAACCCATGGTCGCAAAACGTTGCGATATATTAATTTAAATTAAAAATTGGCCAGTTGAGTTGAAACAAATCTCTTCTGTGGTTTTATAAAATTTGAACAAATATACATAATTTTTTTCTATAGAAATAAAAAATAAACATTTTTATATCTATAAAAATAAAATAAATATAATAAAAATAAAAACATGGATTATAAATATTACTCTGTTTTGCAGTTATTTTAATAATTTTAATTACAATTAATTATATAACATTATACTTAATTTATTAATTTTGTTAGATAATGTTAATAATTTAACTTTTAATAACTTTATTTTCAATTAATATTAGACTTTATTAATTTAGTTTTATATAATATTATAATCAGAGTTGGAAAGTAGCGCGTTACACTTTAATTGTAACGCCATTACCGTTACAGTTACTTTTTTTGGTATCGAATTGGTGTAACGATGTTATATTTTTTTATTAATAACGGTAACAGTAACACAGTTACAATTTTTGGGTAATAGTAACGAATGTAATCGTTACTTTTATCGTTACTTTGCACACGTATAATGCATATATACGGAAAGGGCACAAATAACGAAAATTATAAATAATGACTCATTACTTTTCTAATGGGTAATGAGTAACGATAACGAATTACTTTTTTGCAATGAGTAATGAATAAAATGGTAATGAGTTAATTATACGGCATGCATATCCAAAAGACGTCCAGAAAATATCCTGAAGATCGCCTGAAGATGTTTTCGGGATATCTTCTGGACGTCTTTTGGATATGCATGCTGTGTGGGATAAGTAATTTTTAAAAATAACTTTCCTAAAACCCTGATTATATAATTTATTAATTTAATTTTAGACTTAGAATAAAGCAGAAAAGAAACATGTCTGCAATGTTTCTAGAATATTATAATATGTATGATGAATTATGATGTCGCGGAGTTTTTATATATATATATAATATAATGTCTTGCAGCATCTTCTATAAAATATTAAAATTACAACGTTTCTATAATATTTTTGCAATATTTGTAATATAGCGTACCATTAAAATGTTATTCCTGCTATTTTTTGGCAATATTTCGTGCTGTAGGGGTACGCGTACGCACACGCACACGCACACGCACACGCACACGCACGCACATCATTAAATAACTAATAAAAAAGTTTATTATAATTAAAAGATGATTATATTAATACGATCAAATGTTAAATTAATACATTATTTACATTTGCCTAAAAACGTAATAGTGAAAAATATCTGAAGTCATATTGAATATGATGCTTACGTCTGCGTTATTTGTTATACACTGCACCTGTACACCACAAACATACTTATATAATACTTATTAACGAATTACAGTGAGATTCCTATCAAAATGTTGCTTTTATCAATATATAATAAAATTCAACTAATCCCAAATTTGCTATATTCTCGTACCGATTGATAAAATCGATAATTCAATATAAGTTTTTTGTCTCATGATAAATTCAATCTTGCTGTATTTCGTTAGTTCCTTAAATTCTTTTTAGGTATGTAAGCATAAAAATAGTACGATACAAATACATAGTATTTAAAAATTTTGAGGAAAAATATTTAGGGAATTTTTATTTATTATTTTTATTGCATCAGAGAACACATCAATTAAATTGTAATGGAGTAAGTGGATGGTTCGATAAAAGGGAACAAGTGTATAACTGTATACTTCTCGAGTAAGATGTAAGTGCAATAAATTCTTCAAAAAGTGATTGAACAATGTGGTCATGTATAGAAGTGAGAATTCGTATTTATTTCAGGCAAGTGCTTAAGTCAATTATAGCTTTGACAAAGAATTTTTTGTTTAGTCCCATTTGATTGGTCTGTCTGATAAAGATAAGTATCTTAAAAAGTTGTCGTTAAATAAATATTTCAATTAAACTTCTGGATTTTTTTTGCTCCGTTTTTATCGCATATTAATTGTATAACACGTATACACATTTTCTTACGAATTTGAAAGATTAGGAAATTTTATGCTAATCTAGTTATTATAATGTACGTATATAATGTTTCATCGTCGCGCAATTTTACATGTGTCATTACTGATGTAAAAACATAATTATTAATTTCAGAGATTTGCAGTTATAAGAAATGTTGTCATAATACATACTTGTTGTTAAAATGACGCGGGGCGTTATCGATTAAGCCAATGATTAAAAAAGTAAAATATATATAAAGCACTAGCAGCTATTGAATTGAGAGTTTAGAAAATTGGTAACGAGGAAAATCACTAGTATATTCGCAAATATTCTGAAAATGGATAATCCAGCTATGATGTCGATATAAATATGAATGATTATTTTTGATTAATCGCAAAACTTATAATCGATATTTTTTTCTTCTTGAGTTTGTAGGACTTAGCAGTATTATTTATTTTACTTTCGGACAATCTGAGAGACGAAGATTACAATAGTACATGAAGTAAACCGTGGAATTTTAATGACAGAGATTCAGGTTTTCAGAGGTTCTTTATGTTTTCTCTTTCAAATGTAAATAATATTGTTATCAAAACTTTCTACGGATGATAGTTTTAATAACATACAAGTATCGTTAACAATGGAATTTCCTGATCGTATTTACGCAAAGGCAGTTTAATAATATCTGTATTGAAAATATGTTTGCACTAATGTAACTTCTGTTGTACGTTATGTATCTTGTATCTTTTGATTTTAGTTCACGTACCATAAACATATGCATCGCAATTGTGGATATTAAATAATAATTATAATTAAACAATGTATTTTACTAATTAACTCCAAGATGAACCGCATATGGCGCGCATATCGCTGTAGCTTAATCTTAAAACGTTCATTTGTCTGAACATTATTATAACTATAACAACAACGACGATGATTATGCTGATGATTATAGAATTATAAATGATGGTAAAAGTAGTAATTACAACTTTACCGTTGTTATTACTGTTATTAATTTTAATGTTATTACTATTTTATTATTGTAAAATTATTATTATTATTATTTATTCGAGGTTTGTCCGTCAGGTCTATTCTATGATCCATCCGAATTCATAAGGGGGGCATGTGACAATACCCTGTGATAAAAATTCGCAGTAGTTATCTCTTACCGTAGCTATCTCTTACATATCGCTGTTTCAATGTTATTATTATTATCATTATTGTTATTACATTATTTAACAAATTTGTATCTTACGCATTGCATGCTATTTTTCATGGAATGCTTAAGTTTTTTTAATGTAATTGATAAAATACTAAAAAAAAACTGCTTTTTTCAAATTGAGTATATTTATTCTAGAGTCAGTTATAATAGCTTTTGTTATCTCAAATTATTATACCTGATTTCAGAAATATAACAAAATTCTTCGATCGGCTTTTATATATATACATTTTCGATGGTAAAACGTTTATAATTATAAATATAAATGGAAAAATGTTAAAAGCTTTAAATTTATTTGGTATAAATAATATCTACCGCGATTTGCTAATAGGTGGTTTGCAAATAACATTATCCTGCTGTGAATATTTCTCGAAAAATTGAAATCTTTCCCCATTTATGAGCAAATTTTTTTGTTCGATTTATATCTTTCTTTTAATCTAGATCTAGGTAGATCTTTTAGTCTAGATCTAGATAGCGGCGGATGCCTTCTACCAGTCTTTTTTCCTTCTCCATTTCTAAGTATTTTAATTATTAAAAAATCATATTGAACCCTGTTATATATTACTATATTTTTCTCTCCCATTTCTTCTTCCTCTCTCTCTCTATTTTATAATAAATTATCAATTTGAGCTACGATTACACAGGTTTTGTTTTCAGAGAATATCGCACCTCAAATAATTCTCGTATATGGCACAAATAAACGTAATGCTCACTTTGGCTATTTTATTTCTTCCACACAAATATGTGAAGCGCGAGGAATATAATGGTTATAAATGTATCTTAATATATAGGACATATTTGAAAAGTAGATTTAACATAAAAAAATAAGAAAAATAAAATAATAATTGATTTGTTCTTAGAAAAAGTATGCAGATCTAATTTAAGTCAATGGTTCTAAGCGCAAATATTCGATAACATTATTATATTATTTGTGTCCTTCTAATACTTTCCAATTGAGCTTTTTATATACTTCAAACATTTTTCTGTAAAAATTAATTTTGATCTTTCCATTCTAACAGTCATTTTTAAATGATTTTATCATTACACTGTTTAACATTTCCTAGATCCATTATTGCGTACTTAAACAAAAATCACATTTTTCTTAGGAATTGGAATCACTATCAAATTTTATTATAATGAAAAAATATATGCATGGTTAAATAGTTCTATAAATAGTATATATCTTGGGTAAATTTAGTTCCTCTTTTTGTAATTTATATGGAGCATCTTTGAAATCAAACAGGTTTTAAAATATAATGGTTCTTAATCCAAGATTTTCACGTTTTGCTAAAGTTGTGATTGGTTTGTAAAATATGATCTGTAATGACTGGCATATATTTCAAAAAATATTCCTTTTATGTTCAATTACTCTTGTTCAATTGATGCTTTACTTAGACTACATCTAACACATATCGCCTTTTATCATGTCTTTACATTTTATCATATATGTATATTATGTGATTATTCAAGACATGATATATTACATTTTTATATATTCCAATAAATCTTTCAAGCCGATGAAAGATCTAACATTTGTTTTACGTTATTTGCACCTTTAACCCTTCTGTCAATGAACGGGTACCCGGGTATCTAATTCGACTTAAATGTTAAAAATTTTTATGTTAATGCGCGAATTTTGTTACGATGCCTCAGATCCCCATCCTTGGTGTAACAAAAAACAGTTTTCAGCAGATTTTATCTTGACATCAGTTTTACCTTTTTAGCAGGGTCACCGTAAAGTCGAATATTACGCCATTCAATGTATGGGCATCCGGGTACCTATTATTAATTTTTTTGCTTTTATGAACAATGTAAGTAGTGTTGGATTTTTTGTTATTGTTATATATTGTAATTGTTATTGTTATTATTAATTAATGAAAATAAGAATATAAAAAACTCTTAGCTGCATAAAACACATCTGTTTGCATTCGCTGCTAACACAGCACTGACAGCGCGCGCGGACTGTTAAGCGTGTCGGTACAGGTTTTCTCCGCCCGAGACACGAGTATAGGAAGAGTTTCTGTATTCGGAAACCCTCTAAAATATAATAGGAAAGAATGTTCGAGGCCTAGCAGCTGCTACACGGAGAAAATTTTATATTAAAAATTACTATGTATGGCAGTAGCCGTGGACTATTGCTGGAATTATAAAAATTTTTACTATGTTTTTCATTGTTTTACATAGTAAAAATTTTTATAATTCCAGCAATAGTCCACGGCTACTGCCATACATAGTAATTTTTAATATAAAATTTTCTCCGTGTATAAAAAAATTGTCGCAGTGCAACATATCGAAAACACAGTGGGTACCCGGGTACCCATGCATTGATGGAAAGGTGAAAAATTATGTATTGACAGAAGGGTTAAGTTCTAATGTTTTCTAACACGGATCTCAAAGCTAATTGTGAGTTACAGATTATTTGACTATACTGTTAATTTTCCATTATAGAAAAATTTGACAAGGATTCTAGTTCTTAAAAAAAATTTGTTCTAGATTTTCAACATAGACTTAAGAAACATTAAATATTGTAAGAATTATTTAGAAATGAAAAAGTTAGAGGAAGAGAAAAAGACTCTTTTTTTAAATAAAGGAGTAAATCCCTTAATTTTATGAAATTCATTTTTCATTATTGACTAAGGAGAATGTTAGTAAAAACCAAAATTAATTTCTATAGAAAAATATTTGAAGAATTTAATTGAAAAGTATTAAAAATATAATTCTATTATCGCACGAACATTTGAGTTTCTAGACTCATATTGGTCTGAATTTGCGATTTTTAGCAATAATAAAAAAAATTCACGTAAACGTATGATTTATTCTGTTTCGTTATCGAATTATAATTTTCAATGTTGAAGATGTTTATATTTCACGTTCATGCTATTGAGCATTTTGTATCTATTATATGAGTTATTCTAATTAATTCTAGGATTTAGTGAAAAAAGCATTATTTGCCGAATGTATTATATTATTGTTTTAAAGTGTTTTTTAATGTGCCAACGTGGAGAGAGATTTCTAATAATTACTGTATTTTTTATTTTGAAATGATAACAGAAACTTCCAATCAATATCTGAAATTTATGAATAGATAGAAAAATGTTCATTTTTTGAGTATCTCTAAAGATAAGAAAAGAGCACATATAAACTTGAATATAATTACATCTCGGAAACGAGACAAAGTAGATTATTTACATGCGAATTCTTTTTTATTATATTTCTATGCTAAATTTACCCTTAAGATATGTCCTATGTATTAAGATTTGTATATTTTTTCTCTCATTCCCTCTTTCCCTCCCTCCCTCCCTCCCTCTCTCTCTCTCTCTCTCTCTCTCTCTCTCTCTCTCTCTCTCTCTCTCTCGCATCATCTTTCTCCCCTTTTTTTTAGATTATATAATCTAAGATCTCGAAGATTCAATAATATTCCTATATATACATATAACATAAGTTTACAACATCTCGATTAACAATTAGAATCTTTCAATTAATTTCGATTTGTCTAGCGCATGCAAGGACATATCACAATATATGTGATATCACAATCATATCGATATTAACCAAATTCGCGTGATCCAAGTACAATTTGATTTATCATCCTTGTAACAGTATTTTTAACATTTAAAATCATAAAAAATATTACAATAATATTACAATATTCACTTATTCACATTTAAGATCGATAAAAATGTCTTTAATATATTGACAATTTTAAAAATTAATAATCAATCGTCGCTGATGTTACTGCTGATAATTCAAGGAAAGACTGTTGTCGTGATTCGACCTTAATCGCTGGTAGCATGGACGGTTATTCTTTTTCTACAGCATACTAAAACCGCCACAGACTAGATCTATGTGGTGCCGATGTTGATCCTAAAGCAAACAATCAGAAATTTTATCAGATATAATTTAAGAACGGCATTTGGCTACTGTCATGATTTGTTACGGGTAGAATAAAATTTGTTCAAATTCTATTGTCTTTCTAACGAGAAAAAAAATAGATGAGAAGGATGCAGTTGACACTATATGAGATGCATTTAGAAAATAAAATTGTACGCAATATAAATAAAAGTCATATTTTCAAATAAACCTTTATTTGTTGAATTATAACTTAATTTTATAATATAAAATTAAATTATAATTACATTATAATTTTATTTTCTGTTTTGTTTCATTTTATTATTTTATGATAAAATTAAATAAAATGGTTAAACAATTATAAAATGAAATATAATAGTTTTCAATATGCTCAGTAAGCACATGTTGTAAATTTATCATTTTATAATAAAATGAAACAATATAAAATAAATTATAAGATGGTACAAATAATCTAATCGGTTAGAAAAATTTTGCAACTTTTTCAATAATTTTCATTGACAATATTTTTTAATAAATAAATAGAGATCTATGTGACATAGAATAAATAAATATTGATATTTTCGCTCATCAAGCAGGATCTTTATATGTAATAATAATTTGTGAATTGTATAAGCCTTATTGCCTCATTCTTCGAACTATGTGCCGACCTTTATTATTATTCGAATTTCTTATTTTTTATGAGTATAATACTTAGAAAAGATATAATCCTGACTTTCAGGAGATTAAGATAACTTTTACAACTTTTACAACTTTTTTAAAAATATCTCCATCAAATAAAAAGCAAAAAGTTATCCGAGAAAGAATTGAAACATTTAATCTGTTATAATCTGTGTACGACTAAAATTCTAAAATTAAAATGTAAGACTATCGTAACAACTGAAATAAATAAGTTCTCCTGCTCATGAAATTAATTTATAAAGTATTAAATTAGAATTAAATTGTTTGTATTTGTTATCATTAATTTCAGTGCTATTGTAAATGAGCTGACGAGTAGTCGGAGTAGTATTTTGTGTTAAAATTTGTAAAAAGAGATTACATATTTAAAAATCGATTACAATTAGTTTCCATTGAATAAGATCCAATAGTTTATCCAATATAGTTGCATATCTGTTTCGTCTTCCAAATGTAGGCATTCTTTATAGAACAAAAAATAAAAAAAGGAAAAAAATACGTATATTTTTGGAAAACATATTTGTACCCGCTCGTGTTACGACATCCTCCTTTATCTATGGTTGTACCGACCAGCATGTGAAACAGCCACCATCTCTATGGGTAGAGATCCCCTTCGTGTGACAAATGCTTCGGGGACAGGATCGCGCTTTCCTATTTCCCTCTTCCATTTGAGCCACGTACCATTGTCGTTCCCATCGGTAGATCCACCGGTGAACATTTCTGGGCCACCGCTACTTCGTCTTCTTAAAATCTTTTTGCGATTTCGCGGTTTATTATTTAAATTATTTCTACTGAATAGATCGCGACGTAATTCGGATATGTCTGCTGGTATTGATCCTCGTCTTGGAGAGAGCATTCCGGACACGGTGCTGTCGAATTTACTAATGCCGTTATTGTTTCTGCGATTACTGTTATTGTTGTTATTATTATTGTTGTTTATTGAAATGCTCTCGTGCTCGCCTAAAATAATTTAATGTAAAATTACGTATCCGGTATCTGTTTCACGATACCGTCAAAATGTACTTACTAGTTAAAGTGAGGACATTTTCCAAAAGATTTTCTAATGCAGTCTCTTGCGGAAGACTAGATCTTCGTAGATCCGAATAATTGTCTCCTCGATATCCTAGAGCTAACCGGTTACAACTTCCACCTAATATGTAAAAGGGTGTATTCATGTAAGCTATAACGAAGATTGCAAATTTACGTTTTATTTCTTTCATAACAATGTGAATTAAAAAATAACTAATATTGATTGCTTTTACTTTATTTAGTATTAATGTTTATTAATTTCATCATTCCCACGCAGCATGCATATCCAAAAGACGTCCAGAAGATATCCCGAAGATATCCTATCGCCTAAAGATGTCTTCGGGATATTTTCTGGACGTCTTTTGGATAAGCATCCTGTGTGGATTATCTTTCAATATTACGTTATCTGTAAGATATTATTTTTTATAAACACTAATGTCCATTTACTCTTTATCTTTTTCTCGTTCTAAGAATTAAAAAAAATACAGATTAAATTAAACCGAGATTAAAGTTAATCTATGTTGGTGGAAATGGACATAAAACATTACCAAATCTCTCCATTTAACACATTCGCTATCGTGTCATGGATGACGAAAATCTTATCATAGATCTACAGTATATAATGATATCTAAGAAATTGGTGCATGATTTTTCGCAATAATATCGAACATCTTGTATAAAAACTCATTTTTAAAATAAATAAATAAGGTTAAAGCTCTCAAGATGTACAATCTCAAATATTAAAAAGTATAAAACAAGGCAAATGAGAGCTAGCGCCGTTGGTAGAGCGAAAAAATAAAATAATTCACAATTAAATACAATATTAATAAGTTTATAAAATTAACAAACGTTTCGGCCTACAGTTTTGGGCCATCTTCAGTTTTGGGCCATCTTCATTTTTTAAAAATATTTTTTAATTTCAAAACTAAAGAGTTTACGGAAAAAAGGAAAGAGAAAAAAGTTTATAATATGCTTGAGTCGCATTAATTTTTTCAAAAATTTTTAAAGACTCTTTAACTTAACTTTTCGAGAAAATCGCAAGCGTTCCTAAACTTATGAAGGTGTAGTGTGTATATATGTATATAGAGTTATTCAAAATAACCAGAATTGAGAAAGTTACTTTTAAAAAATAATTCGTTATCGTTACTCATTAAAAAAATAACTGTTATTGTTATTCAAAAGATAATGAATCATTACAATTTTCGTTACTTTTTCAGTAAATTTTGATGACCTTGTTTTTAGAATGATACCCAATTGCTTACGTAAATACACATTATTTTTATATCTATAAAAATAAAATGTAATAAAAATAAAAACATTGATTATAAATATTACTCTTTTCCCAATCCTTGGCTCCGATTCGATACCGACCCTTATCTCGCCTTGATTTATAAGAGATTGACTGGAGAGTTGAAAGTTGTGAGTATAGGAGTATGAGATAAATTGTAACCCGTTTTGGGAATAATAAACTGATACAAATTCTGTATATATATTAGTTTGTAAAAGGGCCTAGGGGGATAAGCATGTAAAAGTTGCCCCCGGACGTATCAAGTCTAGATTGGCACCATAGATTGTGGTATCTATGTGACTAAAAGATCCTGCAAATATCACCCTTAAAATTGCATTTTTGTAGGAGTTATGGAAGGGGAAAACAAAATCAATAAAGTGACTGTGATGAAGATTAAAAAAATAATCTCGACTCACATAAAAAATACCCCATTTTGTGAGAGGCGAGGGGACTCACACTTAAAAAGCACCTCGATAAAGAGTTCAAAACTGTAATGCAACCTCCTCGTGGTGAACTCTGGAAACTTATTTTTATAGGCTAACTGCAGACGATCCTTATTTAAATACTTTATATACATAAAATAATAACATTCATTTTTAACTGTTTTTCACGAAATAGATTTTATATTATTTCATCTGATGTATCATGTATTGTCATAACAATCGTAATTTCACTAAAGCTTAACTTTTTGGAAAGGCGCATAAAATTAATGTACAAGTAAAAATGAAATCTAATTTTTCACTAATTTTGTCGTAAAATAATTCAAGAATCCAGCATAAAAAGCAGACTAGTACATTCGATGTACGCGGCTGGAGCGAGAGTGTGCTGTGAAAGCGTGGTGCCGCGCCGCATGCATGATTTTCATTATTTTTCGCCATGAAGTACCTACACGAAAAATTTGGGAAAAATATATGTTAAAGCAGACATTTTAAGGTTTTTTTGGGGCACAAATTGAAGGTGTCAGGGCCATGGCACACAAAAAAACGTACGCAATAAGACTTAAACTTAAGCAAATTGACCAATTACAATCGAGACTTAAGAACGCCATCTTAAAACTCAAAACTTATGATTGGTCGATTCGCTTAAGTTCAAGTCTTACTGCGTTACGTTTTTTTATGTGCCATGGCCCTAACTCTGAAACATAACCTCAGAAAAAATTTTTTAAAATTAAAAAAATTTTTTTACCTGTATTTCTTGTTAGAATTAAAAAAATTTTTTTTCTTAAAATAGTTTCATTGATGTTCATAACATAAATTTTTTTCATCAAAATCGGTTGAGTCGTTTTCGAGAAAAACCACTTTATTGATTTTGTTTTCCCCTTCCATAACTCCTACAAAAATGCAATTTTAAGGGGATCCTGAAGTGATGGGAATTACCGACATTTGCAGCCTAGGGTGCCATTCCGAATTGACTGGACAGAATCGCAATTATTTGGTCTGCAATTAAACGTACGCACACTCAGGAACTGCGCTACGGTTGATTTCATGATGAAATCGGAAAAAAGCTAAAAAATTACATTTGATGTCACTATCTTTCGGTTCGAGGTTATGTCACCTGACATAAACGTTTGCTTGATATAAAAGTTCTACGGTTTGTAGGTACAAAATGAGACCGTAGCGCACTTCGGATTACATGCACAAATAACACTGAGCCTTAAAAACTGAAATTAAAAGCCTAGAAAAAAATGCCACCCTACTCTACCATTTTTCGCATGGTGCGTGCGATATTGATGTAGTAGTGTGTAGTGATGTATTGATGTGATGTATCGGTCGGTAAAGTCGGCTCTCACGTCGGAGATCGGTCTTCCCTGCAGGATCCCCTTAAGGTTGATATTTGCAGGATTTTTTAGTCACATATAGCGTTTTCCATTGGGAAAACTGGTGCGCACTGAGTGCGCACTAAGGCTTGTTTATAATCTGTTATTATATTTAAGATCGCTTAAATCACGTTCAAAAACTTTTTAACTAATAAAACAATCTGTATGGATGATGTACAGATCATTTTACTGAGAAGTATTTCAAGAAATATTTAAGATCGATGATTTGTAAATATCAAAATTGATTAAGAAAAAGCCTTAGTGCGCACTCAGTGCGCACCAGTTCTCCCAATGGAAAACGCTAATAGATGCCAATCTATGGTGCCAATCTAGACTTGATACGTGCGGGGGAAACTTTTACATGCTTATCCCCCTAGGCCCTTTATAACTATAACCCTAAAGTAGAGTTCTATATAAGAGAGAAGCGACATTGAAGGAAATGGTCTGATTGGCTAACTAAATCACGTGATTCAGCGCCAATCATACTGATGCAGGATTCACACTGCTCCCGACGTCCGACGTACGACGTCCGACATTCAATAGGAAAGTTTGTTTTTTAGCTTTAACTAGCTAGAAAACAAATTCTCTTTAACCAGCGATATTTTGTCGTACGCAGTCGTACGACGACACTCGTCGTATGAAAATGTTCGTCAAGATTCAACTTTTTCGTCCGACGTACGACGGGTCGTACAAACTCTCCTATTGGATATCGGACGTCGGGAGCAGTGTGAATCTTGCATTATTTAATCACAGTAAGAAAAAAAAATGGCGCTCAATTACGTGATTTACTTTAGCCAATCAGATCATTTCCTTCAATGTTTTTCTACTATCCATACAGAGAACAAAAATGGCGGCTTTTCGATATATAACACCTATCGATTACCAATGTCGCTTCTCTCTTATATAGAACTCTACCCTAAAGCACATAATATTCCATAGAATGTACTAAGAATATACTTAATATACTGAGAACGTCCCTATAATATCCTATACATTAATGATATCCTCCGAACATTCTCAGAATCTATGTGTGCTGTTAGGGAATTTATATTTACAGTCTATATATTTTTGAGTTTAATAGCGTTTTCGATTTGTTGACTCGGGGTCGAGTTGAGTCAGAAAAGTTAGATCAATAGTTAGATTTTTACAAACATCGAGGTTCAAATCTAACTTTTGATCAAACTTTTCTGACACGACTCGACCCCGAGTCAGCAAATCGAAAACGCTATAATAATACACGTGCTTCAAATACAGAAATAAAAATGCGTGTACTTTGATACCTTGTTTAGTAATATCAGTCGGCACTGATCCACGTCTACAAGTATGATCAACTCTGGTAGATGCGTTGGTTGGAGTAAAATCATCCAATCTTGATAGAAGACCAACTGGGGCTGATCCACGTCTTTTTGCCCATCCCTGAATTCAATATTGTAAGAGATATCGATAATAATATATGCGCAATTAGAAAATTTAAGGAGAGAGAAAAAGGAAGAAACAATAATCAATTTAATACTTTTTTATATTAAGAGATATAACTGAATGCACTTATTGCATCGTACCTGAGCGCAATAACTTGGTCAACACTTTTCATTTAAAAACTACTATAGCCTAGACATTTTGATATTCAGATTTTTATTTTGAAATGCTCTCAGGAGTTTACCATTAACTTGTCACAGTTTGGGAAACTTGTATATTGTATAGAAATATATTAATTAACATCTACTTATGTTTTAAATAATGGTAATCTAAACTGTGGTAATCTCAGATGTAATCTATGGAATTTGCTACCAATCTGCCAGCATTTTGCTATCTGAGTATTGAAATGACTGCAAAAAGGCAATTTATATTTCGACGTATAATGACAGAAAAAAATGATACCTTTATGGATTTATCATCCAGTATTACTAAGTAAAAAATTAGCCTTGGAAAAAAATTATTTCTAGATTACCTGATTGCTTCTACGGGATAATGCTTTAGCGAAATCGTCATTCATACGGGGATCAACATTCTCCTTCATTTGTGCGTCGGAACTGAACTTTGTGATCTTGGAATTTTTTTCTTTCATGTAATCCAATTCCTTTCTATTGCCAGCGACAACAGTTTCTTTATTCGAATCACCAGTACTTCTTTTTGGCTCACTACCACTATCACTCGATGAAGACACACTATGATTAGGAGGCGGCGAATCGGGAGGACTACCGATAAAGAACACTTTGTGAGTGCTAAGCTCAGAAGACACGGGTATTGTGGTATATCGTCTACCTGCATGGTCGACCGTTATTGTTCTACATTCTGTGACAGAAGTCGAATATCTTCGCGGTTCTTGCTCAGAATATGCGCTTTTAGCCGCTGAAGTACACTGGTCTAATTTTTTCGATAATAACGTAGTTTGCAGTTCTTGAACCGTCGATTTCGCACCGTGACATTTAAGTTCGACATTGCAATCTAAATTCGACTTACATTCCGTAATATGCATGTCGGGAACACGTTTGTTTTTGTCACTGTGTGCGCCTGTTAACGTAGCATAGAACATTTGCGTGGAATCTTGATCTTGAGCGGAAGAAGGCCTTTTATACCTATGTTTAGAAAAAGAGTCATCGGTACGAACAGTCTGCATAGAATGGCGACGTTCCGAGTTGGCAACATGTTTTTGTTTTGTTGTAGGCGAGCCTTGTTTTTTAATAGGTATATCCGCCAGTAATTCTTTGGAAAGAGCATTTAACATGTTGGTTTTCTTTTGATGATGTGAATTAAGATCCTGCGACGGCGACAAACAGTATCGACCACTTGAACATGATTTTTCCTTTCCATGAGTCGAGCAACTAGAGGAACTGTCGGCCTCCATTAAGATCTGAGTGTAACACTGTGACATCTCTACGGTCGCAGACATATACCTCGTTCTCGCATATGATTGTAACGGGGGGAAAGTCTGTTGCCGCGTGAGTTGTTTAGTTTGTGCGCTGTACTGATTATCCGACTGTAGAACTGTGTTTAATCTCGATGCTTCTGTGCTGCTGGTGATACTGGCTATACTTGTTTCTGGTAAAAGATTCTCCGCGCTAACTGGTCTCTCGGCAGGGATAACATTTGGTGACTCGGTTATATTACTTTTGGAAGACAATAGAGACAACGAGCTTGGCTCTAACAAACTTTGATCTTCTATCTTCCAGAATGGACTTTTCGCTTTGACCTGTGCGCTTGGCAAACTTTCTCTCCTACTGGTCTGATTTAAAGGTAACTGCAATGTTTTCGACACACTTAGAGGAACGGAATGACGTCTGCCAGCGCGATCGAGTCCAACTCGTCCTGGTAATGTCGGCATTCGCGCTGTTTGCACATAAGTTGCCGGTATCAACAGATCGATGCTGCCCGAATCTTCATCAACGGCCGTTTCTTCGCCTGAACTAATGGCTCCTTCAGGTTCATCCAGTTCAGAAATATCAGTTTCTCTTTCTTCAGTTGCCTCTTGGTTGATCAAAGCCTCCCATTTTTTCTGATTCATCTTTAGATATTCCATTAATGACACGCTCAAACCGTCACCGAGGAAACGGTGCCATTCCACGTAAAGAGGAGTAACGACATGTTTGAAAAATCCAGCTTGGATTTTCGGGATGCTAGTGGTATGTCGATCGCACAATGGCGTTACTGGAAGATTTAAACGACGCTCGTAATCGCCCTGCCTAAAGAACTCTTCGCAAACCTTGTAAGACCATTTCCTAGATATATCCCACGGTCTACATGGATTGGAAATATCTGCGCATTTTAGAGCAATTTGCAGAATGAAATGACGATCCTCCGAGCGTCTCATCTCAAGTGAATTGTTGTTCAAATAATCCTGCAATATGAGAGATAAAGAAATATAATGATTAATTCAGGTAATCAAAAGACGGAAATTAATCCCACACAGCATGCATATCCAAAAGACGTCCAAAAGATATCCTATCGCCTAAAGATGTCTTCGGGATATCTTCTGAACGTCTTGTGGATATGCATGCTGTGTGGGATGTAATGAGACATACCCTGAAACGTGTGAGAAACTCTTGTTGTCTTGTAATGTCTGTTGCTAAGATCAATGAACTGATATGCCGTTGAAGTTCTGGTCTCACGTCGGTCGGTAATTGTGCCGAGACACCGCTTTCTAGAAGACATCCTATGGCCGATCTCCAGTGATGATTTTCGAGAACAGAAGTATTCTGAAAATCGTTAAGCTTCGATTTACAGATAGACATTGCTTAACTTACAAATCATTTACAAATAGCATGACAGAAAATATTGTTGCCGTTCAGAAAGCGTTAAGAGTTATATAAACCAAAAATATAAAGGTGATTTATAAACCAAACGTCAATACTTCAGAGATAACTTTAAAACATTTAAAAAAGAATGTCATGTAACTTGTTAGTTTCATTTTCTAAATGATAAATTGAAAAAAATATTCGAAGCGTTTATTTTCTACCAATCTATGACGGACATGTTTTAATCTGATGAAATATTTACAAACGATCTTGCTATCTATGAAGTAAAATATCAAGTATTTGTAGTCGATTCACGTCAGCTAGTGATGTTTTTAAAATGATATGACTAACAAGAAATATGTCACAACCCAGACAACACAATATCCAAAAAGTCCAAAATCGGGACATAAGACGTCTTACAGACATCTTTTAGACGTCTTCAAAAGTCTTATGTCTTATTTTGGACTTTGTATTGTCTGGGAATTGTCTGGAATCGATTTGATTCTCGCCTGTGTGACTAACACAATATATAGAAATATAGACTATTTTCGGGTTGGATCTTTTTTGTCTAATATTTTATTGCGTGATTTTATATACATTTCATAGCTCAGCCAACTACGCGCCGATTACTTTTCGATCTTGAAACGCAGTCTTTTTAGCTAAAACTGAAAATAGTAATATCACGTTGGATTCAATTGATAATTAATTTAATAATAGTAATGACACTCTAATAAGGATCTCTTAAAACGCTGTAAAGAACATGTTTAAATTTATAAATAATGTCAGTGGAGATATTTTGAAAAATGTATTTAGATTTTTGGAAAAGTTAAAGTACATAAAAAACTATAAAATATTTATTTAAAATATTTTTTTATATATCTTTTCACAATAATTGATAAGAATCTAATATGTAAGCGTTAGCTTTAAGGGGTTTCATTCTTTAAACCTCAAAATGGGTACTATAAATAAATACCCGAGGTAGCACATACACGTTTCAAAAACGTTTTATAAGCGTTTATCCAAAACGTTTTATAACCGATTTCTAGAAACGTTTCTCATAAGGTAAAATGTCCATTCGACAAACGTTAGATAAAACCTTTCTTTTCCGGAAAAATTACGTTTAAGAAATCATTATAGAAACGTTTATTTTACGGTTGAAGAAAATGTTCTAAAAATGTTATAAATAAAATTCTTTCGATGAACAATACTGTAAAATATACTGTATATTCGAATCTATATTTAGTATACTAAAAAATATACTAGAATTATTTTTATTACATGTGTTATTTTCACTTGTTTTCACTTCTCATCGTCAAACCGGCACCCAGTGTTTTTAGACAAGTCTCGCGCGTTTTCACTCATGGCTGCGTACGGAAACATCCGAGGTCTCTCATGTATCATTTTACTCAACCTTGTTTAACATTCGATGAACAACAAGGATAACCCTGGTGGAAATTTTTTTCAGAATTGCTCAGATTT
>NJRQ01000951.1:23099-35453 GCA_003063805.1 Aphaenogaster ashmeadi
TGCTATTAAAATATTTTCCGGTAGTTTTGAGACATCCTGTATATGGAAGAGATGTAGAATATTTGTTAAGAGACAGACGAGAAGTAGAGAAAAATAAAAAATACATCACATTTGCATTGCGTGGCGTAAATATTTATCTATGTAACGTAAAAATAATTTTTACAATGTAACAACAAAAAAATTTGCACATTTTCAGTAATATTTGCATCACTTGGCTTGATAGAAAAATTTGACGTAGTTAATTGGTGTCGATTAACCCTCAAGTACTTATGCGGTGAAAAGTTCTCTCTCCTTGACTTCTCAAAGAGGTCTAAGAGAAAAAGAGCAGATTTTATGTGCTAAATCTTTTTAAAATTTAAATCCTCTCATCGAAGTGCGCATGAGACTAGCTCTTCCATTTTTCTTTTTAAAAAAGTGAAAAAACGTCAATTAAATCGCGTTAATGCGACGCGAGTACTTAAGGATTAACCTTTCATGTGTACATTAATAATACATTTTCATCAAATTGCAACAACGAATTGGTAACACTTTATGCAATTTGCAGGGTCGACCGTAAGCGTTTGCTTTAAAGAAATTGGCAAAGCAATACCGATATAAAGAGAGAGATCGACGTGATTAAGTCGTTGAAATCCCAATCGTATGTCCTATATATATATATACACAATAAGATGCCGCCCGAGGTGTTACAAACATTAAAAAAGAAATTTGAAACGTACGTTTACGACACTATGTCCATTTGATTACCCTGTTATTCCTCAGGTCGGCACGCGGAGTATTGCATTGTTTGATTACAGAATGTTCTTAATTACAGAATGACGTGAGGTGTGCGATCCTGTCCGATATGTAATTTCTATATACAAATTTCGATCTCGGTGGGATGTGGCAAGCCGCAACGATATATCACCATAGCCTAAATCGTCGTCGTCGAAAGTACAATCTAGATATAAATTCTAACCGATCTTGGTGTCCGTACTAAGCCGCTAAATTACTATCCCTTAAGATCGATTAGAATCTAAATAAAGCGAATGGCATTTACATCTACATTTCAGATCATATATAAGACACTCGTAGAAAATTCCTCGAGTCAGTCATATTATTAGCGCAAAGAGTAACCGAAAATTAAAAAAAATGACGAGTAATCTCTTTACACCGTTTGCACTTTAGCGACGCGCATGGCGCGCGCGTGTTTGATATCCCGACCGTCTCTGAGGACGTTCAACGTCTAACGATTCGCGACTAGTACGATGAAAACAGATTGAGCCTTAAATTAGATTAAATGTAGATAAAAAACGACGAATGTCCGTTTAAAAGCCTAAACGCTCGAGATTTGCTCGCACTGTTTGGCTGATCCCTTTGGTCTTCTCTGCCTGCCAGCTCTTGCTCTTGCTGCGAAAAAATCGGCATTCCTCCTCGTGATTGGGGTGTTTCATCGGTTTGTAATCCTGCGGCGAGCAGAACTCCTTCTGCTCGCTGTAAAATTTCTTATAGCCCCCCATCAGGAGATACATTTCCGGATAGTACAATGCCGGATAGTATTCTTTGTTATGCGCGCGATCCAGTCTGCGCAGAATCCTCGAGAGATTCGGCCCGCGCTCCCACGAGAACTCGCAGTGGAACACGAGTATGTTGCGCTTATCGGTATCTTGCTGGATCCTGGGAACGGTATCGACCAGGCGATTGAGCATGGTCTTCTGGATGAGATCCATGTTGTAGATATTCAGCGCTCCCTCGATGTGACCCGCCTCGTACTCGTACGGATATCGGCAATCGATGATTGTGTAAGAATCAATGCGGTCGGCGAATTCGCCACGTAAAAGCGCCGCCAACGTATCGGACGTGATGGTTTTCAGGTCCGCATGATGGCCCATCGCGAGTGGCAGTATACACGGTTTGCTGAAGTCGCCGATAAGATCGGTGTCGGTGACACTACGGTGGATCGCCCACTTGATGTTTGAATGTGTCTCGTTTAAGCCTGTCCTTGTCTCGGACAGACTTCTCTGTAGGGTGATTTGCGGATGCGTCAAGGTACTCGAACGTCTCGCCGACACGGGTGTCGTGTCTAGATGCAAGCTGTTGGTCTTGCGTGACCTCTTTAGTATCGACGTCTCGTCTTCCAGCAGATCTTCCGACGGCCGTTTGTAAGGCCTAACGGAAGGCGAGATGTCCATTTGTAGTCTGTAGTAGTGCGCCGCGGCCTCGTCGTAGCTGAACGTCCTCATCATCGTCTTCGAGCAGTTCGCTGTCGGCGAGCGAAACAGGCAAGTGCGGATTTTTGATATTGGCGGCAACTTCTCCACTGACGGTGATCTCGTCAGTGACGGCGATCTCGCTAGCGACGATGTCCTCGCCATCAACGGAGATCTCGCCAGCGATGGCGATCTCGCCAACAACGGAGATTTCGCCAGCGACGGCGACCTCGACAGCGGCGGTGACATCGTTTTGATGTTCCGCTTGTATATCCCGCTCTGTACTGACAACCACTTTTTGACTTTGGACGACATTTTCCGGGAAAAATCGGGGGTCGTCGAGACGTCGTAGTCTGTCGATGCCTCGGGCGCGACTATGTCGCCGGACAGGAGCTTCGAAATGCCACTCGGTAGCTGCATCTCCTCCTCGTCCATGGTCTCCATGTCGTTGAGCTCGCTCATGAGTCCGTCATCCATACTCTCGTATCCCGACGACAGGCTACGCAAAAGGGTCGAGCTAGTGGGCCTCCTCCGGCCATGTATCGGAGAAGATGCCGCAGTGTACAACAACGGAAAATCCATAGATGTACTTCGCGACATCGTACAGCGCGTGGAGTAGAATTCGCGCCGCTTCTTCTCCTTTTCGCTGATAGGGCTCGACGGATGGCCGCTGTCCTGGCTGTTCTCCTCATAACTTTCCAAAGGTTGTCGTATTTTCTTATAGTACGCCTGAAAGAGTACGACAATCAGCACCAAATCGCTGCAATTTTTAAAAGAAGAGACGAAACTTTGGAAGGAGCATATATACTACGACAAATGAGAATTCAGAGAACAATCGAGAGTGTCTAACAATAAACAAGTAATATAATTCGTGAATATACAAAATAAAAAAAGAAAAAAGAGAAGTGAATGTACAGAAAAGAAGAAAAAAGTGTCCTCAACATTTTATCAGACGTCCTTGCGTATACAACTATACAGTGGGTGTAAAAAGTATTCGTACACTAGGAATTTTCACAGAAAATAGCTTATCTTATTGTTTTGGAGTATAAAATGTTATAATTTATAAGTTTTGTTTTTAAGATATTATTAAGAAAGAGAGACCTTATAATATGAAAAAATGATTATTTGTTTATTATTTATTATCACATAGAAATAAAATTTTTTCTACGAAAATTCCTAGTGTACGAATACTTTTTACACCCACTGTAAATGAAACTCAAACCGGTGACTTCCCTACGGCGTATTCCCTACGAGGGAATCTGCTTCCGGTGATTTTTATCGATTATTGGAAGGAGGCCGGAAAGAGGAACGAAAGCGCGTCGTACGAGTCATAGATGCGATCGCCGAAGAAAAGCAAGAGAGGGCGGGAGAGAAAGAGAAGACGCGCGGCAGGTAGCCGCCAATCGAATCGACAGCGGTCACAGCCGGGCGCGCAAGGTGTCGCGTGTATTATGAAAAAAAAAAAAGAAATCAAAGGCCTACGTGCGGAATAACGGGAGGGGATGATCAATTCTCTTCTTCTCTTTTTTCTTTCTTTTCTTTAGTAAAACGGACCCGCTATCTGCGATCGGCCGGCGTGAATCGTCGTCGTTAAAATCAATGTACCCCGCTGATAAGCAGCAGCTGCGCGACGCGTATTCGGCACGCGAGCCGGATTTGTCGTTCGACCTTAATCGCGGAAACGACACTATCTACCCCGGAATGCGTGTACAACATCCGGAATTGAATTGAATATGCATGGAAGGCGTAAAAATCTCGCCCGATCTCGCGGTGGCGGATGCCCGTAATAGCTGGGTTTTAAATTTTGATGTCACTTTTAGGATCTGTCGTATATCGTGTATATCGAGGCTTGATGTAAGCCTCTAAATCAATTATTCGATGTCAAATAGGTATTATTTTTATATCGCACAGGAAACATCGCGAAAGGAATTCTAAAATTGTTAGAGGTTAAATATTCAATATTAAACTGTATGTATATACAACCCATACAGCACAGAAATTGCAGCAACGTCGCAGTAACATTGCAGCAACATAACGCAACATAACAATATTGCCGAAATGTTGCTGCAATGTTACTGCGACGTTGCTGCAATTTCTGTGCTGTATGGGAATATACACATCCTATTGTTGCAAATTTTCTTAAAAGTTTCGATAATTTAATAATGGATAAATCAGAAATTAAGGTTCTAATAACAAAATGTAATATACAACTAATCAGGGCCGGATTAACTCGTAGGGGGCCCTCGGGCCGTCGTACGTATGAGGACCCTTACATACCTTTTGAGTACTAAAAAAAAGGACACAACAATAAAAAATTGTAAATTTTTCAACACAAAATATATTAATTTATTATTAATTGAACAATGTGACCATAACAATAAAAGCATTGCATATGTTTACGTCTCACTTTCCTTGACATAGGATCATCAACGCAATGTTATTAAAGTTTATACTGTAACAATTCATTCTCAATGCACATAACACTGTATTCGTTTAGCTTTTTTTGACTAACAGTACTAGTCGTTAATCAGGGACAGTCGAGAAAAAGATCGTTCGCCACTACAATTTGTTGGTAATATAATTAAAAAAATGCACATGGCTATTTCAACGTTTGGAAAAATTGCAAATAGCTTATCTACATATAATAATTCGTACATTTTTCTTATTGACTTTCTTAATTTATTGTCTTTGACTGACTTAGCTTTTAGTTTTAAATAAAATTTGAATAAATTGGGGCCATATACGGGCCCCAGGCTTATTGTTAGGATCGGGTGGGTCCATGCCTAAATTCGGCCCTGCAACTAATATACTCCTAAATGAAAAACTTTAAACTTCGACAAAGCCATATTATGTACACCTTTCACTTTTAACGTAATTCCTAATAACGACACAAAAGTCATAAAAATTAGGTTAACAGTTTCACGCTCAATTTGAAAAAAGAAAATATCGCAAACACAAATCTGCGTAATGTTTTTTTAATGTGAATGATATATCAAATTTATTTTATTAAAGATTTCTTTAAGAAATGAATAATATCCCACACAGCACAAAAATGTTTCAGAAACGTTTCAAAGTTTCAGAAATGTTTCAGAAACGTTTCTGAAACTTCGAAACATTTCTGAAACATTTCTGTTAAGTTTTGTGCTGTGTGGGATGTGTACGACATAGAATAAGTAAATTTCACATCTTTCATCGTCAGCCTAATATTAATTCGTAAATTAAAAACATTACTGTTTTATCTCCCAGCTTCTAATCGCATGCCAGTTACTATTCCTCTATTAAAATTCAAATGCCTTCTTTTATACGTAACTGCATTGATATAACAATCAATTTGTTAACTTTTTAGCATTACAATATTAAATTAATTGTTAATATCGTAAAATCCCCGTTATTGCTAAGAAATTTATTGCGACAGAAGCTATTTCGTTAAAATGTGGGTAATCATTTCATCGAACACTTTGCCAAGGCAGCATCTTTACATTTCGTAAGGATCATCGAGAAACGCAACGAGAAACTTTTACGAGAATTCGACGTCTGATAAAACGCGCATGGACATCTTATTATTGGAGAAATGAATTTATGAATCTCTCTGCAATTTTGAGATGAAGGTTCTTACTTTTTGCGGAGTGCGGTTGTACGTATTGCTGGCAGCGCCACTGTTTTCTTTGTTACAGTCATTTCTTCCATAAGTTGACTCCCGCCATCCACGTGTACTCAATGCGCTTACGCAATAATCCGCCAATTCAGCTTCCGTATCTTGTTGAAACTTGCTGCTCGGAAATAAAATTCTGCAAGCATACGAACGGAATTGATTAGAGCTATACGAACGTCGCATTTGTAAAATAAAACTAATTTTATGTGCGGCCTAATCAAAGAAGATACGCGACCTAAGAAGATACCTAACCTAAGAAGATACATTTCATCGAAAAGAAATGATAAATGGAAGAGGTGAGTGTTAACGATATACGAATGGTGATATTTCGCAGACGAAACATGGTTGGTTCGTTGCAAATTTTCATGAATACTGTGTGCTGTGCGCAAGTTGTGAATGATTGCAAGGGAAATCCAGGATTACAAATATATTCTGTACGAGAATTTGAGTGAGTAGATATCCTTTTTTTGTTTCGAGATTTTACGATCACGCGACTCGTAAAATCCAGCCGCAGCATTATTTACCGTCTGCGTAAACTTTAGCGCGAAAGTTTGCGTGATGTGTCACGTCACGTGGAGTGGCTTCCACTGCGCGCGCGCAGTGCCACGCGGTATTTTCGCGCGGAAAACCACCGATCACATGCAAAACGAAGTAAAACTACCCTCGTCGTTAAACGTCGCTTTCTGCTTACACCTCAAGATTTCTAGAACGCTTTGAAGTATTTTGGAATATCTAAGTTTCTATCTTATTGTTAATAATGTCGGTAATACAAAACACTAATTACTTTCAAATCGTTTATTTATCGATATTCTGTTTGATATTACACTAACTAGTGATCACTTTCCGATCAAGAGACACGGCAGTATTTCGCGCAAAGTGCATATCATTACTTTTTTTTAGGAAAAAAATAGATTTAAATAATATATATATATATATATATTATTTATATTATAGGTTTAATATATATATATATATATTATTTAAATCTATAATATTGTTATATATATATATATATATTACAATATTATCATTTAAATCTATTTTTCCTAAAAAAATATATATAATGCAAGAAGTTCATTTTATAATTCCAAATCAAGTGCAGTTAAGGAACTACTATTTCATTTGTCAAACGACAATTTCTTTTAAGTATGCTGATTGGTTGCAGAATGCAGAAATTCTCGAGTCCTCAGAAATTCTCTATTCCGTAGCCAATAAACATGTTTGAAAAATTTGTCGTACGACAAATGAAATAGTTTCCTAATGCCTCACTCGTTGTACAAGAACTTTTCTCGGACTCTGATTGACTATCGAGGAAAAGAAGTTCTGCAGACTTCCAAAAATCCTATCCTATCAGCCAATCAACACATCCGAAAAATTAATCATACGAAGTATGAAATTTTAGCCTTAGAATTCGATTGACTGCACCAATCTATCGAGCGTAATGTATTTCACAGAATATCACGAGTACACTGCACTGTTTAAAATTGGCTTGCTTGCACCTTTTGTGCGTACCTTTTGTCCACTTTTCTATAATTAACTGGGTATTTATAATTCCCAATCACAGGCTGATAATCCATAGTTTCGGACGAAAGAGCCATATTCGACTATCTACTATATTATGGTTTTTTTCTCACAAAACGAATAAACATTCGACCGACCAAAGATCCCAGCTAGACCACTCGAACGCGGGACAGTATCGTACTGTGCGCTACTCTATGTTGGACAGAAATTTTATATGTTGAATAGTGGGGTGCGGTGCGAAAGTGGGGGACAGGTGACGGCCAATGACAGTCGCGGACCGGGCCCTTAAGGGCCCATCGGTGGGGAGCCCGGTAATTTCTTCAGAGAGGGATCGACCACTGTGGGGGGCCACGTATATGCATCGTTGAATTTCCGTGCGCAAGTGCGCATATGTGCACATCATCCACACATGTGTACGTTGGATTCGATCCTTGTCTGATTGCTCGCCCTCATTCCCCGGTGGCTCTCGCGTAGCTCCTTTTTTCCCGTGCGAAAGGGCGCCGACTCTCGACATCGAGCTTATTGGACGTTTTTAATCAGACATTCTGTCGTAGTCGTCGTTTACTGTTATCGCCATCGAAATGTTGCAATTATATATATATATATAGCTGTTCTTATAAACTTTTTATGAAATTAAAATTGGCCCTTTGTATGCCAGTTTTGGTACCGTTAGTCTTCATTAAACTTTATGGAAAATCCTTCATATAGAAAAAGTTCTTGCGAGAACTTACATCTTGCACTAATGACTATGACGTATCATTTATTACATAATGTTATTATGTAGCAATAAATATAATGTAATAATTATAATTAATACGTTCCCCCTGTCGCGTGAGGCGTACGCGCCTCATTCTAAACGTTTGAGATATTTTCGTCACTATATACAGGGTGTCCCAAAATCTCCGCATTTCCTTTTAAGAGCGTATTCTTTGGAACATTTTCAGACGAAAATTCTAATACAAAAATGTCGAGGCTATAATAATTTTTAAATTATTGCCTATAATTATTAACTATTATTAACTATAATAGTTTTTAAATTATTGCGATTAAAGTTTACGAATTACAGAGCTGACATTTCGCGCGCTCAGGCATGATGATATGACAAGTGATAAAGGTGCTACCACGAGGGCCCTCTTAACAACATTGAAATTATCATATAAATACGCAATGATATTTTTATTAAGAAATTGTTTCTGCTTCTATATGGAACTTATTTGTACATTACATACGTATAATTACTATCGGAACATAATATCACAAAATATCAATCAATAGTGAGATATCACATGTGTCAACTGTCAAAATAAATTCATTACTCATTACCATATTATTTATTTGCCTCGTATGGTAAAAATTTTTGTAGTAATATCGATTAATAAGCTATTTTTTGTCTTGATGTGAAAAAGATTGAATATGTTGATAAAGTAAGGCTGAAACATGTCAAATATCTATTTGACTTTTAATGCACTTATATCAAATTACTGACGTACGCTTTTTTAATAATTACTTTAATGAAACATTGAAAAAAATTATAAATGTAAAAATAAATAAGGTTAAGGTTAAAGGCAAATAAATATGATAATGAATTTATTTTGACAGCTGACACATGTCGTGATATCTCACTATTGGTTGATATTTTGTGATATTATGTTCGGATAGTAATTATACGTATGTAATGTACAAATAAGTTCCGTATAGAAACAATTTCTTAATAAAAATATCATTGCGTATTTGTATGATAATTTCGATGTTGTTAAGAGGCCCTCGTGGTAGCACCTTTACCACTTGTCATATCATCATGCCTGAGCGCGCGAAATGTCAGCTCTGTAATTCGTAAACTTTAATCGCTAATAATTTAAAAACTATTACAGCCTCGACATTTTTGTATTAGGATTTTTGTCTGAAAATATTCCAAAGAATATGCTCTTAAAAGGAAATGCGGAGGTTTTGGGACACCCTGCATATAACATTATCATGAAATATGATGAAACAGTATAGGAAACTATAAATAGCAAAGTAAACAACTACAAACTAATATCATCGTTTTAATTTTCTTTTCATAAGTTTTTTATTTAAAAAAATTGGCCATTTTAAGGGTTCGGCACTATCAATTTTCTTCTATCTTTTTCATCGCTTTCTGCTTCTTCAGAAATAAAAATTCAATAATTATTATTAAATTGATTTAAGAATACATGAAGGAAGATATGAATAATTACTCTTCGTATGTTGAAACAATGTGAACGGAGTCGTTTTAATATTATCGTTGTAACGGACAATCATTACAGAGCATATGTTGAACAAAGATATAAGACCTAATGCGAAAGCACGTATAGGAAAGGTATATTCGAAAGGACCTAAACCGCTTCAATACGAAAGGCATTTGTAAAAAAAAACAAAGATTCTGAAACTTTTCTCCGCTGTTCTCAGGGATCGAAGACGATTTTCTTCAAAGTTTCAGTTCATTTTGTTATACAGGAATGCTTCTTTATGAAGAATACTTTCGAGAGATATCCTAACAAATTTTTTTGGCAGAAAGGAAAACTCAGAAATGTAGAATTTTCGAAATGACAGGCAGTATAGGCTCTAACATTCTTGAGATCTATAATTCCCCTGATTCCCCACCTGACCTTATTCATAAAATCGCCACCTTCACTTTCCCAAAGGGATTTTCACAGGTACACAGAGTGTTCGACGAACTTCTACAGTTCTTGTGCCATAGATTGCAGCAACGAACAGCAGCAGAAGACAAACATTTTGAACAAATAATATGATTAAAAGAATAATATTCGCCTAATAAAATTATAAAATAATAAAATTCATCTAATAAACCTAATAAAAGTTATAAATGGAATTTTTCGCCTGTCAATATTAATAAAACTGTCTATATCTCAATAATTGAGTCGAATTGAACTATAGTGTATGTGAACTTTCTTGTTTAAAATAAACTCTAGAATACATTCTAGAAGTTTGTCAGTTCCTCGTGAAACACCGTGTATATATGTCACGCCGACGGCAAGATACCGCGTGAATGCGCACACATTCACACACCATTTTATCCGCATATTTTCAGTCCACGCTCACATATAAGACGCCACCCAGATTTTTCCTCGGGAGACCTATGATTTATATGGATTTTCGCCGACACCTCGATGAATGAAAGAGAAGCGCGTTCCAAGTTATACCGTCTAATTCGCACGTGTCAGATTTGTCACGAGACTCCGCCGCACACGACGAATAGATTAACTGACAATTGAAAATTCGTATTAGCGATTTCAACCACTCTTTTAAAATCTTGGAAAAGTAAATTGTAAATGAGAAAATTAAATTTCGATCAATTTTCTCAAGTTCTTAAAAGCTTGGTGCCGTCGCTACATCGAAGCTTTCAAATACTGACAAGTAGACCAAGTCCAGCCTCGGAAAGATCTAAATCAAATACAAAGTTGCTTAGACATCTCGCTTCTCACAATCTAAATATAGATAATATACATAGAGATAATATACACACTGGAAGGATTTTTCGCGATAATTATTTATTTTTTCTCTATTATTCCAATAACTTCAAATCTGTTTTACTCGAAGCTAGTATATCGGTATATATTCGAAGCTAGTATATCAATATATACTCGGAGCTAGTATACTGATATATTCTCGGAGCTAATATATATCAATATACTATCTCCGAGTAAGAGTCTGTGTTTACGATGCTAGAAATCGGCCCGAGATCTCGGACAGAGAGAGAATTGACTAATCGTATTTGAACAATTCGGCCAATCGGTCAATGCGATTGTCAATTCTCACTCCGTCCGAGATCTCAGCTCGATTTCTTGCATCGTGGACACAAGGCTTAAGGGGATCCTACAACCGTCTGTTTTACTGACATTTTTTAATTAAAGTAATCTTTTAATTGGCTTTATATAGTGCAAAATTCTTATACAGAATTAAAGTACGCACGAAAATCTACAGCGCTCGATCGACTTGATATCAAAAGCGAAGAAAAAATAAAAAATTTTACTTATTTTTGGTTAGGTTGACGACAATATTTGCTTGATACGAAAATTCTACAATAAATATATACAAAATGAGACCAGCGCGCGGTAGGGACAACATGTAAGAATAATATCGTGCAATTGGAACTAAGATTGAAAGCCTAATATGAAAGATTGTTTTAAATGAAAATTTGTGCGTATGTATACGTGCAATATTGATGTAGTAGTGTGTAGTGATGTATCGATGTTTCGTTAATCGTATGTATATTGTATATATTGTAAATCGGTCGGTAAAGTCGGCTCTCGCGTCGGAGTTCGGTCTTCACTATAGGATCCCCTTAAAACAGATTAGATGTGACATTACTACGTTACAACTATATACTAAATCTAATAACTTGTATCTATTTGTATTTTCAACGCTTCAACCGGAAGAATCGTCGTCAAGAAATGCCACAAATATTATTTCAATGAAAAATAATAATAATAACAAGAAACAATAATCATTAAAAATGAAGCTGGCCTGTTCCTTATCGCTGCACTGGACTGAACTAAAACTTTCTTTCTTGTTTTCGTCAAACTTTAAACATATCTATTTCACTTTAACTCTTTCGGATTCAGTGGTACATATATGTACTAGCATTTAAAAAATCATATCTTTGGTAAATATTAAAGCTATTCAGTCCAACTAGGGCTTGTTTTAAAGGAAATTGTTTAAACTTTAACTGAAAAATATTGTAATAAATATAATTAGATAATATAAAAAATTATTTACGTAGTAAGATCGGAAAGTTCTCGGACTAACCATGGAAAGTTCGACATGATGCGCAGTATTACTTTCGCATGGCGATTACTCAAATATAACTGACAGTATAAATTTCTGATGATATTTATACTATGTACTGTCTTATAATCAGTGTTGTGCAAGTTACTTTATTTTCAGTACCTAGGTACAGGTACAGGTACTCTGGAAAAAATGTACCGAAGTACAGGTACAGGTACTAGAAAAACA
>NJRQ01000951.1:40633-53366 GCA_003063805.1 Aphaenogaster ashmeadi
CAAACATATATAGATGCACTACACAAAACAATGTGAATGTGACAACCACAGGACGTGGCTGAATCAAATATTACTATTATTGTGGTTGTGGCAACCTTATCGTTCTTTCGGTGTAGGAAAGCAAGGAGTATTCTATTATCCTCTGCAAAGCTAGGAAACCGAAGGATTTTCAAATCCCTTCTTTTTCTCTATTTTCCCCAAATAATAATAACTACGCCCTCTGCCCAGAAAAGAAACGATTGTTCGTCCGCAACACGTGTGCCTGAAGCTGGAATATAAAACTATAATCCGTGTAATAATACGAATATTCGGGAGATATAAATCGATAAGTGCGCGACTCTCTGTGTGTGTGTGTGTGTGTGTGTGTGAATCCCGGAAGATACGCGAAAGACGCACATGCCAATCGTCTCTCGTTAATAATCTCCCTCGTTCCCCGGACTCAATACAGCGTCTCGACGAATCCAACGTACTTATTGACTTATATCCTTGGGACTGGATCAGCTGTCGTTTGACTTTATCGCACCCCTACGTGAATTCCTTTGAGGTACCACCACGAGGGGTGGTTTCTTCGCACGTACGATTGTTCCAGCCGCGGGAGAAAGAGCGAGAGGTAAGTGTACTCCTACTCCTACGGTAGCACGAAGAAGGAGCCGAGATACCCCCCAGCGTAGCCCTCCGGATGGACATACACGACCGGTAACGTCGTGCGCCTTGCGCAAGATTCGCCAAAAAGCATGCGGAACGGTGCATGCGACGGCGTATGCCGGTGGCGTCGGCCGCATGGGGGTAGCTCAGCTGCTATCCGCCGTGAAACCAGCAAATCGGGGGTCGCAGACCCCCTTGCGGACAGCTGCCAGATCGTACTTCGACGTTTCGCTCCCTCCCAGTTGTTACCCCGTCGCGAGTAACCTACCCCTCGCGCAATTTATTGCATGGCGCACATGGAGCAACAGCTTTTTACCGATCGTTTCCTCGTGCCACAATATCGACATTACGGAAATCGGAATCCGTAATGATATCTCTTCGGATTTTAATTGTGTGTTTGCCGCCAAGCGAAATTGTCCGGAATTGTCAGGCCATTTACGTCCATTTCCACCAATGTAGATTAACTTTAATCTCGGTTTAACTTACTCTTGATCTTTTTCTAGTTCTTTAGAAAAAGATAAACCGAGATTAAAGTTAATCTATTAGGACTGATTTCATCATCTCCAGTTAACTTAACCGGCCGGTTATTCCTTGGAATTGACCAATCGCATTTGTCGTTAAGCAAAATTAACAAATGCGATTGGTCAATTCCAATGGAATAACCGGCCGGTTAAGTTAACTGGAGATAGTGAAATCGGTCCTAATACATTGTTGGAAATGGATGTTACTCTTGGATCCCTTAACTTCATATAGTCTTCGTTTCATACTTGTAATCTGAATTATCTAATCGTATTTTCCTTCTATCTTTTTCTTAAAAAATTTTTTTCAAAAGCGCAATAAAGGTGCATATACGCACAAGAATAAGTTCCACTTCATATCATCTTGTTTCAAGTTTCTCATAACTACTATTTAACGGGCTTCATATCGAGCTAATAAAAAGCATTTAGCGCTAAATACGCAGCTGCATCTTCCGCAATGCTGTCAACGCGTTCTTATCAACGACCCAGCTGTGTCACCCATCAATGATCGATATTCGTTCCAGACTATTGACCCCCGTAACTCGTTTGTCGGGGAGGAATGTGCCCGGAGATGTGTCTCCTATTTCATATAGAGACGTTTATACTTTCATACGAACGTGTGCGTGCGAATACATGCGGGATAGTGGTAGCGGGGTTAGTACCGGCGAAGTACCGGCCAATATCGACGAATACCGGTCGCGAGGCGGCGCGGGGCGAAGCGCGGTGGCGACGGCGGCGGCAATGCTGCCCATCGACTTTGATTTTTCTGTGAGAAAGAGTGCAGATGGCCGTATCCATTGTGAGGGTTGGCGCGTGCCAAGGGTGTCGACGGTGTACCGCACGAGACACGCGGTCTCTCTTCCTCTCTTTCTCTCTCTAGCGCCGTATACCCCCCTCCGCCGGTGCGTGCGAGACGGGCGTTGCT
This sequence comes from Aphaenogaster ashmeadi, assembly GCA_003063805.1. Lineage (NCBI taxonomy): Eukaryota > Metazoa > Arthropoda > Insecta > Hymenoptera > Formicidae > Aphaenogaster > Aphaenogaster ashmeadi. Next base: position 42,722 of record NJRQ01000951.1, read on the forward strand.
GCTAAGTGCACGGCCACCGCGTTCCCGCGCGTACGCACACGCACACGCGTGAGAGAATTGTTGCGTGTTGCGTGTGCGTGTACCGCGCCGCCGCCGACAGGTATAGGCGGTCTATAACGCACCAGTCGCCGCGCGCTGCTACTGCTATCCGCCGTGTACCGGCACATGTAACGCGCGGCGTCGCTTCCGATCGATGCACGGTCCGCCAGCGGGAATCCACTTACGTAATACCTGTCACGAGGTTCTCAAACGAAGGATTCCGGGATATAGCCCGGGCCCGGAAGCGGAATCCGCGAGCGCGCGAGATGAAAGATGAGGAGTCGCGCGAATAAAATAGATAACGAAAATCAATGACGAAACAAAGAGAATGAATAAATCTCAAGTTAGAAGGTAATTAAGATGTTTCGCGCGGTCGGAAATATATAAAATAAAAAGACTAAGATATATCTAATATATAAATATAAAAATATATTTATAGATATAGATATAGATATATCTATAGATATAAATATATTTATAGATATAGATATATCTAATATATAAAAATAAAATGAATAATAAGCTGCGTACGCAGCGTAAAAAAATTATACTATATTAAAGTTATATATTTTATACTTCCTACATTTATTAAAGTTATATTTTTTATATATTAAAATTTATATTAAAATATTATATTGAAGTTTAATTAGAAATTATTTTAACGCACGTGCCGCATTGCAAGGGCTGTATGCAAGCGCGTTTTGCGCAAAGTCGAATCTCGCGACGAACTTACACTGTAGATCGTCTTCAGACGCCCCGAGTTAACGGTTCGCCCGCTGCACGGAAACTTGACCGACTTCATTCGCGAAACGATCGACGGGGCGCGACCGAAAAGAAAACCACTGGCGACGATGACCCGGTAACCGTAAGTTTACAGACGTACGGGGACGTCTCCGCAGCTTCCTAAACGGGATCATCATCTGTTCCTCCGTGTGTGTCTCACCCTTATAGAGACGGCACCCCGGCCGATTACACTATTCTTCCGACGTTCGCAGCCGCCGCTGATCGCAGATGTAACGCATAAGTAAGCGGAATTCGCGATACTCTCATTCTCAACCCCTATGGGGTTTTGCTGCGAAAGACAGCGGCGCGAACGGCGGTGATGAGGTGAGGAGAAAAGAGAAGAGAGAGAGAGATGTGAGATGTTTCGAGATTTTTTTTTTCAACAGATGCTATTAATCGATCGAAACTAATCGTTACAATCGTCGCATCGATCTAAAAGGAAAGGCATTTCTCCTCTCGCTTCTCATCTCATTCATTCCGCTCAACCGTAACGATTATAATGAGCCTGTCTGCGGTATATAGCTATCGAGAAGAGATAAAAAGCGTCAACGGTCAGCTAACGCGTTAAAATAGCGGGAAGAAGAATATTTATGAATTAAAGAACTGAATTATTCATTCACGCGAGACGTTCGAAATTTGCATTGAATATTCCAAGCGAATTAATCTCTGGAAACAGTTTTTAAATAACAGCGAAGGGGAAATGATTCATATTCAAATCATCTGTTATAATATATCGTTGCTATCTTATTAAATATTTTATTAAGTAGCTGTTGCTATGCATTCTTTTATCAAACGCACAGTAACAATACTTGCACTTTCGGTCTTCAACCCTTTCAATCGCCCCGCCGAACCGTATAAAGAAGCGAGCAATCGCGTGATTTTGTTCTCCAATGACATCTCTATCTTATTAATCAATATAGTTTATTAAAGAAGCCACTTATTTTTTTAATATAAATCGTAAGGTGTGACGCTTGCAGTCTTTCTTCCTTCAATTGACCAAATATTAAGAATGCGCGAGCAACTGCCCGGTTCCTAAGTCTTTGTCTTCGATCGTCGGGAATGTTGCACTCGTTACAACCCCGCGTTCGACTGTAGATTAAAGGCAACGGTGGGTTAAGGGAGACGGTGTTGCAAATACGAGAGTAGATAGAAAATTCGTTCGCCGCAGACTGCGGCGCGAAACGCGCCGCTCGTAACCCCCTGACTCTGAAAAAGCTTCTGATTGCCCATTGTTCGCGCCGCACGCATATCTGACGCATACGCGCACGCACACGCGTGCAAATGCAGCTATATGTCATCCGAGCGAACCACATCACACGCGCGCGATAGGTAAAATATTGTTACTCGGGACGAAAGGATAGCAGGTACGCGACAGTTGTGAATTATAAGCATTATGCGTATGTACCGTCGGTACACGCGTATACAAAAGAGAGCTTGATTTTCTACCCCGGCTAAGGAGTGCGGTGCCTCATTTCATAATTTTGCAATGTGGACATTTATTGGCGTCGCTTTCGGGATAAACCGTTGGCACAGTTGGAAATTCAAAGTAAACTTCTCAAACGAGATCGCATATAATAAATTATAAATAATTAAAATTATGTTAATGTAAATATATTAATATAACATTATTAATAGGTATTAATAATTAATAATGGTTAGCAATAGCTATTAATAGTTAAGTATTATTAATAGTTAACAATAGTTATTAATAGTTAAGTATTATTAATAGTTAACAATAGTTATTAATAGTTAAGTATTATTAATAGTTAACAATAGTTATTAATAGTTAATAATAATTATTAATAATTAATTGTTATTAAGTATTAACAGTTAACAGTTCTCAAACGAGATCGCATAAAATAAATTATAAGTAATTAAAATTATGTTAATTAATATAAATATATTAATATAACATTAGTTATTAATAGGTAATAATTATTAATAGCTATTAATAGTTAAGCATTATTGATACTTAACAATAGTTATTAATAGTTAATAATAATTATTAATAGTTAATTGTTATTAGTATTAATAGTGTTAATAGTTTGAGTGTCATGTGTAACGCGATCGCCACAACAAACTGATAGCGCGCTCAATTTTTACCGCAATTCTTGATTAGTCTTGCAATTGAATTGTTTTCTTTCAATTTATTAAAAATGAATAAAATGCGTGCGTATATAGTAAATTTTATTTTTACTTATCGGCGCTTTCCGACATGGAACAGAAGAACAATGCAAACGCGCATTTTTGCAGATTTTTATCATCTTTGGCACTCAAACAATACTACTAATTACGTTAATTAAATTTACATCAATTATTTATTAAGTTATTGTTCAATTATTTATCTCCTCATAAAATCTTTTCTCTGTAAACAGGCAGAAATGTAGAGGCCAACTGCGGCCATTTAATAAATGTTACTTCGAAAAATTTGCGTAATTCTGCTGATTTAACAAATATAACAAACTTATTTGCGTCATTCTAATATAATTAGGAAGAAGCGTGGTTAAGCCGCAAGATCAATTTGAATATCAGGAGCATTCAATGGCCGCGTCCAGCAGAAAAATGATTGGTTTGTACACTTAGATCCATTAGAAACTAAGAGCAAGGACTAATTATATTTAAAAATCTTACAACAGTTGCAAAGTTACTTTTTGAACGCAGCTAATGATTCGCCATATTCAAGGAATTCAGCCGCATTTAAAATGGTTGACCGCCATTTTATTCTCTGTTAAAACAATTTAAACCTCCTTCAACTTATACATACTATTGTACCTGATCTTCACACCAGGTAGCTTTTTCCATGTATATACCTAAGAATAGATCAGATGTACCAGAATATTCTGTGGCCTTTGCTTTTCTGCCCTTGCTCATAGTTAACAGGAGCTCATAGTTAATGGTCTACTTTCTGCTATATTCCAAAGATATGTTTAAGGTTCTTTCTTGTATCCATCTTCATAGACCTACGCCTTCTGCACAGGTATAGGCGGAGTTTAGAATAAAAGATAAAGGTCCTAACTTCGAAGTTAAATCGCATGCGCAATGAGTTAAGGAAAGAAGAAGCTTAGCCATATAGGGCGGTATTCATAGTCGGTTTTTATATTTAAGATCGTCTTAAGTACAATCTTAAGATATCATAAACCAATCACAGAGCCGTATTAGCGTCTTGAGACGTTACTTAAGACGGTCTTAAAATAAGAACCGACTATGAATACCGGCCATAGTCTAACGTCGACTCTGAACTATCTTTAGTATTTTCCCATTCTCAAGATTTCTGTTTCCGGTATATTTTACCAAACGATATAATTTCTCGCTTTTGACATAATCCAAAACGACTAGAACGAAAAAGTAGGAATTTTAACCAGCCGAAACTGGTAAACTTAACTTCTCCTGCTGAATAAAACGACGGTTCAATGTCCGCGAACATTGTAAAACCCGTTTCAGATCTATAACTCGGAATAAAATTCCAGAATATTATCTAGAATCTGACATATCGAAATGAATACATGAGGGACAGTTAATAAATAAATAACGGTAATATCCGTTTCCTAATTTTTTATCAAGTATCGTCTCTTAATTTTTTATCGATAATATTTTGGGAATTTTGCGGACTCTCGAGAGCAAAATTTTAACGAGAGTTCCAGATAAGCGCGCTCGTCACCTGCGTAAAGTTAGCACCCCATTTTTGAAATTTTAAAATTCTAAAAGTTATTCCAGGTTGTTCTAGACTTGTTCTAAATTGTTTCAGAAGATCAAATTTATATAATAAAATTTTTTTTATTAAAAAAAAATTTCGTCACGCTCCGCATTCGCCATGCGTATCGATCTAGTGCGAACGAAACGGAAACCACGGGAACAGCCAGATGTTCATTATATCGATGATAAGTCGGTGAACTTTGGTGAATCATTACTATTCGCTGGCGATGGCTCGTACCCCGTTATTGATTAACTGCGAAACTCGGTCCTGTAACAGCTGCACCCGTATGTTCTGTCATGCCAGCGAGCGCCGAAGAATACCCGGGGGCTCTTATACCAGGGGGGAAAAACAAAGTTCATGGGGGCGTACGTGGGTACGTGATAGAGAGTAGGGTACCTAAGTACTCAGCGAGAATGGACGTTCGCCAGCCGATCGATCGAGCGCGGGTTTACGCAACAACTCGAGGCGCGATAACGATAACCATACACCGATATTCACGTGTGGATAAATTTCTCAGTTGCGCGCAGCTTTGGAATTATTTTTGCTTGGAAAATATTTTTTCCTCGACTTTTCATCTATTCATTTATTACAATACCTAAAAATACTTTTTAAACATTATGTCGAACATATTGTTTCATTAATTTTTCAATTAAACTTTCCTACTATAGATCTGGAAAGTAAAACACTAAAATTTTCTTTGGGTCTCGTCCCTGTGAGTTTTGAATTAATTGAATTAATTTTATTCATTTTCTTATTTTTATAAAGGAACATTTTGACAAATCACAATGAGACATCTTTTTCGAGGCATTTCAGGGAAAATGTCTTTTAGTATTATAGAATAAAATTTATTTTAACAATTTCTCTAATTTTTGTGTTTTAACCTTCCTTCTTATCATACACTGAGAGAAAAAAATTTCTCGATACAAAAAAATTTTACTTAACACCAAAAAATTATTTACTCGATGGGTCCTAATAGCTTATTTATTGTATTCAAGTCTTAAAATTTCTTAATCAAAATATTTATAATATTTATACTATTTATAATTGTTAATTAAATATTTATTTTCTTTTCGTTCTAAAAAATATTCACTGTTAGATCATTTTTATATTCAAGATAATCAGATTTTTAATATTAGAAAACAATTTAGTTAAGTTTAATAATATTATTAGGTTATTTATATATTTATTTAAATGTAAAAAATGTAAAAGTACAAAATAATATACTTAAGATAACATGTGTATTTATTTAAAACTAAATATTTTTACTTAAATAGAATAAACAAATACTTGTATCAAAAGATATGGTTTTAAGAAAATATATTTTTCTCATTTGAAAAAATTTTTCTCTCAGTGTACAGATAAGGATAATCTATAATTTAAAAAAGTGATTCTGATTCAACTATAGATTTTGACATACTAATATTCTAATAAATTGTGCAAGGCATACATTTACTCGAACTACCCTAAAATAATTTTATAACTTTAATATTTGTTTAATTAAATGTTGCAACTTTTACACGTCGATCTCGACGAAGTGGCTCTTTGACCGACATGCCGAAAAGCTATGGATTATGAATGACGATATATGAATCAAGAGAGTACAAGAAAGGTCGGGTATCTGAGGGTGGAAGATCAAAAGAACGGGAACAAGTGGGAAACCCTAAAGGCACGAGGAAATCACATGAAGGAGAAAAAAGTCGCGTCGCATAGTTTTCTATTGACCGTTCCACCTTGCCGTTCCCTGAGACGAGAAAGAAATGATGTTCGTACGTCAAAAAATCGCTCAATTCTAACATTTGCTCTAGCGAATGAAATCTCGACTTTCCAGGGGGACCAGTAACGTGGCTTTTTAAAAATCAATCTTACATCTACCCTTGAAAGTAGATAACGATATAATCGAGATTATCCAGACGAACGTTACACTTAACGTAAAAACGGGGCTTGCAAAATTGATCGCATAAACAAAGATGAGCGAAAGACGAGGCGGGAGCCTCTCAGCTAAGGCTCTCTTCAAGAGATCTCTGAACGAGTTTCGCTGATGAAGAGCATCATTTCGCGGTTGAACATCGCCGTCGCGCTCACGTTCCCATGCCATGTAAAGTTCACGTCCTCTCTACCACCACCACCGCAGGGGGATTTAAATCTCAACGGTCGCGACGGTAGTGGGCGATAGTGGGGAGAAACGACACAGAGAGAGAGAGAGAGAGAGAGAGAGAGAGAGAGAGAGAGAGAGAGGGCTTTTTTTTTCGCTCGACGGGCAAGGCGGGGGCGTGCGGAGAGAAACGCGGAGGGAGATCGGTGGGGAGGAAGCTGTGAGGTAGTGGCCAGAAGGGCGGGAGAATAAACCGAAGGGAATGCGAAGGGAAGTGGAGACCGCGAAGATAGGAGAAGGGGAGAGACCGCTTGTTTGTAAACACAGAGAGGCGAGACGCGAAACGAGCCGCGCGGAATTCCGCGTGCCCTCACGCGCCGATGCGTTTCCGCAGCAAACGCCTATCGACAATCCGTCGATCGACGTCGGATCCCCGCGAATTCGTCATCGATCCACGGAGAAACACCTTGCCGTCGCTCCTAGGACCATCACGGATTCAGATACGGGAGGCTGAGGCGATCGGTCCATTAGAGAGAAAGATACATTGGATGTCTCTCGAGAAATTCGGAATGTACGGTCGCTCTATCTAGAATCGAGCGAATCACGAATTCTCGTTGGTCGGTTTCCGGCTCTATCTATCAGCATCTTCTTCTCTTCACGTTAGTCTTGTTTGTGTCGTTAAGGACACAGAAGATGCCACACCTTCTACCTTTGGTCCCCCGGTCTTCCCTCGATGTAGACGACATTAAAAGAGTCGTCGTGTTTAACGATGTCCATTTATTCAATATACGCAGTCGTAAGGAAGAAATTAAAAGGATATGAAATATCTATAATCTAAATTTGTACGCTCCGATTATAATCCTCATTCGACTGATGCATGCCACAAAACAGTAATGTCGAAAGGTGTATCTTATCATAAGAATATTATTTCTTCTTCGTTGGCGATCCCATACACTTCTTCGTTTCTCTTTTGACCCCCGCCGCGGCATCCGTTGCTTTCCAGTCGTCTGATCCCCTCCTCCCCCCCCTCTCTCTCTCCTCCTCCTTTCGTTTTCTGACTCTCTAGTCCGTTCTCTTCACCTCTTCTTTCTTTTCTATCCTCTACCAACGTTCCAACCGTCATCGACATCGCCGATGACGACGCTTCTATGGCGAACTCTCTTATCCTCTTCCGTCCTTTACCCTCCGTATAATCCCGCAACGGCATCTACCTCCTTCGCCTTCGCCTTGCCCTTGGACCAACGTCGGCGCCTCGCATAGCAACCGAACCGTCAACAAACCACGAGGAAAATGTTCAAGTAGGCACGCTCTTCCTCGGCCTTTATTTCTTCTCATTTCCTCACCTCTCTTAAGTGTACAGTGGTTCGTGGGCGGGATAACGCTGCTTCGTGAACCTTTCATTTTTTGTGCAGATGCGAAATAAAGAGGATCACCTGATTACGTAATTTATCGATTTTGTAATTTAACCAACTCGCTGTTATCTATCTTGGTCCCTTCAAGACTAACCTGACCGTAACCAAAGAAACGTCAACTGTTATATTACAACACTGTAAATCACCAGCCATGCAAAGCCATTGTATTCCAAGTTGCCTACCTACGACTTATGCAAACCGTCAGATTTTAGTGTGCTACTTTTTTACTGTGCAATCATAGGCCGGTGTTACTATGCATCAAGAGGTCGTATTCATAGTTCGTTCTTATTTCAAGACTGTCTTAAGTAATATCTTAAAGTGCTAATATATCTTTGTGATTGGTTTATGACATTTTATGACTATACTTAAGACGATCTTAAATATAAGAACGGATTATGAACACTAGCCATAGTATTATCGCAATGTTTGATTGCTCGATTTTCGATTTATGATCACCAAAGATACGCGTAGCTTCCAAAATACAATGTCGATCAAAAACTCGAAGTTGCGCGTTAGGAAACGTAGAAAACTAACTGGAAACGGGAAATGTTATAAATAAATGCTTTGATAGAAATCTTATCGCGAACAATTTTGAGTTTTACGACGTAACTTCTTGGGTACCGTTTATCTGAGCACACAACGGATCGTGTCGTAACTTCCAGGGTCGCGCCAATCAATACGTAGAAATCGAACGAAGGCGCATCTGGAATGATCGAGCTAACTACAGAAAACATTTATTGTTAATCAGATTGTTTAATAATTTATTTAAACTGGGAACAGAATTAAATCACGAAAATTAAAACTAATTGAAAATCAATGTAAAAATATATAAAATAAAAATTAATATATTAATCCTTCATGGAAAAAAAAATTCGTGTAAGATTATAAAATATTTTTCTACAGTATCTAACAATTATTATGGTCTTTGACTCTTTCGTATTTCAATCTCTCAATTATATTCTACAAGACCATGAAAATCTCATTTGTACATTACGCAAATTTCGATAGATTTTATTTCGAGATCCGCATCGTTCGTAGTAGGACTGTTACTTTTTCGAAGCTTCGAAGGACTTCGAAGGAACGAAGGAATCTTCGAAGGGACGAAGTTTCGAAGAATCGAAGCTTCGAAGGATTTCGAAGGAACGAAGTTTCGTAGGATCGAAGCTTCGAAGGTTCAAAGAATTTCGAAGGAACGAAGTTTCGAAGCTTCGAAGGTTTACGATTGAACACATTTTTAGAAACTTCGAACCTTCCAAGCTTCGATCCTTCGAAACTTTGTTCCTTCGAAATCCTTCGAACCTCCGAAGCTTCGATCCTTCGAAACTTCGTTCCTTCGAAGATTCCTTCGTTCCTTCGAAGCTTCAAAGTTATCAAACTTCGATCAAAATTAATAGGCCTAGTTCGTAGTGCGAGACCACCGAGTTCGCAGTCATACACAGAATCTGACTTATCGCGGATTTTACAGATCCGGTTTACAATTGTTATACGCGTTCGAATACGCCTTTGTGCGCGTGTTTGAAGGAACGTTAACCCGCGGGACGCTTCCTTTTCTTGCAAATTATCGCTCCTTTTGCTAACAAAGCGGTCCAGAGAGAGGCGCGAAACCGGATGGCCAACCACGACCGTCGCTCGGCGTTACACGCACTTCGAAAAGCGTCTCTCTGTCGAAGCCGCCCTGGATATAATAAGTCCAAAAGTTCAGCAAAGGGTTCCACCCACTGCGCCGACTACGTCGGAGCAAAACGAACCCGAAAAGGCCGTTGCCAACGGCCATGCCAACGTCGCTCCTGTTCTCCAACCGATAATTCAATTCTTCATTTTCGAAACTGATACGTTTCTGTTAGTGTCGTTGACACTAACTGTTATCTGAATTATCGTACATATACGCAAATACGATTGGCGATAACAATATTAAACTCTATTTTAGATTTTTCAATGTCATCAAGTTCGAGATTATTAAAATGAAGAGATACACAACTATTAGAAGCAGTGAAAATGATAAACATTAATATAATCATAAAGACTCTTATTATAAATATAATAATGCTAAAAAGTAATTTCAAGATTAATGCAGACTCAGCGCTGGAATTTAATAAAGATCCGCGTTCCAAGACAGGGCGGAGCAAAAAGAAGAAATACGTAACGTATGGATTAGACAAGCGTGATCAGTCTTAACGCAATCCCAGATAATTTTTCTCGTGCTGCCTAAGGGAAGATTGGAGATACATAATATATATGTATAGTCGAGTCAAGTGCCACACACGTAAGGCGGACGTCAACCGAAAGGGCCGTTGCTCCATCATCAGCGAAATGGCGGTGTTGCGTCTCTCCGGAATTGCATTCCTCTCCCTACATGGCTGGTTCGGGGAGGTAGGAGGGTCAAGAGGCATGATACGAAGAAGGAAGAGGAAGAAGAAGAAGAAGAAAGAAAAGAAGACGCATGCGAGAAAGAAGAAGAAGAAGAAAGAAAAGAAGACGCATGCGAGAAAGAAGAGGAAGAAGGAGAATGCGCAGCAAAAACAAGAAAGGTAAAAGGAAAAGACTCAAGGGACGGTGAGGAAAGAGAAACGAGGTAGGGGTGGAAAGCAAAGACGGTTAATTTACCGCTACTGCTGTGCGTTTCGC
>NJRQ01000952.1:0-20304 GCA_003063805.1 Aphaenogaster ashmeadi
ACTGGTGGGAGATACGAAACGCAGCACCAGTAATTTTCAATGTCGCCAACTTTACTTTTTTTACTGGCAGTACCCAAACCTATTTTCGAACGCACTAGAAAACGCAACCTTGCGGAGCATTAGTAAACTACATTTTGGCTCGGGGACGTTAATTTTCCCGATGGCGACGGCTATCTCAGGGTTGCGCGATATTTCATGTTTCGTGGCCGTGTACTCGCACGCCATTTTGGATGAGATTCGTCTAGGAGTAATCAGGAGTAGTTGACGTTCCTGGATTTTGTTATATTTCAGCGTCGTGCGTTTCCTCAGGTGAAGTAGCGCGTCAAGAATGGGCGAGGATTTTAACGGAGGTGAGTAATTCGACGAGCTGGCACACCCCGCCGTCGGATCGTCCCTGCGACGTTCCCGCGTTGTTAAAGATCAGCCAGCCGAAGTTCTGTTTGCGATACGTAATGGCCGGAGCTAGTAAACAGTTCCAACGATTGATTTTCGAGATAAGGCCTTTGTTATTTAAATGCCCAATTTATTTAAATTCTTTTAATGTTTATATTACGACAAATTCGCGCGATTTGAGATATCCGTATTCAGACAAGTTTATTAATACCTGTTGAGAATATATTGCCCATTAATTTCATTGAATATTACCTAAACATTGTCTTTATTTGAGATAAAGCACAGTAATATACAGTAGCGCTCAAAAATCTTTTGACAATCAGTTTTCATGCGTTACTTTGTAAACAGGGCTATTATGTTGTTTATGTAATATTTATTAATATTTGCGAAGATATATTTTTGTTATAAACATGTGTTATTATATGCAAGGATTATATTACAAAGATTATATTACATTTAATATATGTATAGTATTGGTATAGTATTAATAAAGTAATTCACAAAAACTGTTCGTCAAAAGACTTTTGAGCGCTGTAGGTACAAATCATTCACAAGTGAATTTAACTATATTTAGGGCTGGTTGTTCCAATTTCTTCGTAAGGTAACTAATAATTAAATCATATGTCTCTCATTGTTTCTCCTTCAAATTAGACAAACATATGATTTAACTGTTGGTTAGCTTACCAAGAAGTTGGAACAATCGGTCCTTACTTATATAATTTGATGATGAGTTATGCTCTAATTCTTTTTTATCCTTATACCCAGATCGTGATAGACAAGATCGGGATAAAGACAGAGATCGGGATAGGGATCGCGACAGGCGGCATCGATCACGCAGTCGGGATCGCAGAAAGCGCTCCCGTTCTCGTTCCAAAGATCGCAGAGACAGAAAAAGAAGTAATTCGCCGAAGAAAAATCGTAGCTCCAGGAGAAGAAAACCGTCTTTGTATTGGGATGTACCGCCACCTGGTTTTGAACACATTACTCCTTTGCAGGCAAGATTACTCGCTATCGTGTCTTGGATCCTCTCTTGAAATTACTTTGAAGATTATATATCTACATATATATATATATATTCTATCTGTACAGTATAAGGCTATGCAAGCTGCTGGACAAATACCCGCAAACATTGTAGCAGATACACCACAGGCAGCTGTACCTGTAGTTGGTAGTACGATAACACGCCAGGCAAGGAGACTTTACGTAGGAAACATTCCATTCGGAGTCACCGAGGAAGAAATGATGGAGTTCTTCAATCAACAGATGCATCTCTCTGGACTTGCACAGGCTGCTGGAAATCCAGTATTGGCGTGTCAAATTAATTTAGACAAAAATTTCGCATTTTTGGAGGTATAACTTATCACGTACACATACAAGATATATATTTATATTACTTTTTATATGTCATTAAGAATGTAGCATACACATATACACATTCGAATTTTAATTAGTCATACTGATCGGTACTTAAAGTGCTAGTGACATTTTTTTATTCCCTTTTTTTTTAAATATAGTTCCGATCGATAGACGAAACCACGCAGGCTATGGCATTTGATGGCATAAATTTCAAAGGGCAGAGTCTGAAGATAAGAAGGCCACACGATTATCAGCCAATGCCAGGAATGACCGATAATCCAAGCATGAACGTGCCAGGTACGGTTCCTGGTATGTTTTAAACATACATTTTTCTATATTTAATAATGTACTTGATTGTACCATGCTTGACAATAACTTGCACTTATTTTAATTCTACATATATTTCTTTTAGATTCACCGCATAAGATCTTCATTGGTGGTTTACCAAATTATTTGAATGAGGAACAGGTATGCCGGCACACCCAACAAGTAATTTTATTTATTGCACACCTTTAGATGCAGTTCTTCTTCATTGACACCTATTCCGATCAATTGCATTAATCTGTTGAATCGCATTGCTATGGCTGGCACAAAATTTTATCAATTGGAAACCGAGAGAATCGGCTTCAATGACGAAAAATTGCATCGTGTTGTCGCAACGTCACAGGATTATCATTGCGACGCGTGTATGCTAATCCTGTTGCGTTGTAAGTTACCTTTAAAGGATTAAATTATAATATAGGTATTTAGCTATTTAGCAGTGAGTGCACTCACATAAACACAAACGACCGAGAACCCCCGTCTTACTCAAGTTCAACAGAGGTATGTATGTGTTTCCATCAAGATTTCGGCGTCGATTAGGTTCCTCATTAGGTAGAGGTGCGTTACTCGGATCGTGTGGCTCCGTTCTCTTTTTATGTTTATCTTCGGACGATCCGCTTCTCGTTTTCCTGTGGAACTTCCTTATCATTCCTCGCATCTTGTCGTCTTTTCAATGTGGCATATCTAGTTTAGGAAGCATTAGCGGCGTTACAGCATTTAGGTGGGGTATGCAGTCGCATCAACGGTTATCCTTCTATCTCTTACAGCCTTTCTAGGCACGTCGCGGACCCAGTCCATCACGAGGAGATACGAGTCTCTCAAGTCTAGGCAGTTTTTTTTTTTAGGAAAGCCAACAGAGAAGGGGTAGGGGGGAAAAGAGTTTACTCCGATTATATTCAGAAATAAACCGATCAAAGGAAATAGACGATCATTCGCGTTTTTTAATCCATCTGATACAAAAATAAGCAAAGTAGAGATACGTGCGACATCTGGAAAAAGCTCTTTAAAGCTATTTATGACTTCTATTTCCAATTTGAAATGCTTTTACAGAGTCGTCCACTCTTGTGCAGCAATAATACATGTTGCAAAGAAGGATCTTTTTTAGGTCTACAAGAAAAGCATAAGATCAACGTTTTTACATGTAGCAGAAGTTTTTTTCCTTTTCTTTCTTTTTTTGGGATTACAGGGTCAACACATAATTTTATGTGCATCTGGTAACAGCTCCAAGTTCTCCGGTATATATTCTTTTCAGGAATACCTTTTCCTTTTGCAGCTGTTCTTTTTACAGGCTTTTCAGGCTTTACTGCACGTCTCGTCTTGTGCGTTTACAGGTTTCCGCGAACGAATGATCTTCGAATATATCGATGCATTGAAAACTTGAAAACAAAATGACAATGCAAAGAAAAACGGAAAATAGTAAAAAAAAGAAACGGCAATTTCATTGGATATTAAGAAGTTAAATGTAACGGTATTCTTATAAATGGATTATGCTTAAATTCGTAAGAGAGTAAAAAAAAAGAATATGAACGTCTCGTTATTATGTAGTAAACTGTGGACTGATACCAGTACCCTTTCTCCCCATTTCTTAGCTTAGGGTCGTGCCGATCAAAAGCATTCGCTTACCACTACCACTACTTCTACCACTACTTCTACCACTACTACTACTACCGAACATGACAAAATACCACACTGCCTGGAGAGAGGCTAAGCCCAGTCCCTCGAGGCAAGTACTTATACCATTCTCATGCCTTCGTACATTGGGTTTATGCGACAATTTTGTAGCCCCCCTTCCTCGATGTGTTCTCGGTTCTCCTGTGCCAATGGTGCGTTCTCTGATTCAATAGTTTCACATAATAAAAGTATGTTGCTTAATCTACTTAATCGTGCCGAGTAATTAGTAACTATCAGACCGTAGAATCGAGTTCGCAACAGAAAGAAATTCTTTAATGAGAGCAACATGCTGTTATCTAAAGTTTCGAGTTTTCAGTTTCTCAGCCCGTGGAGATGTAAGTAAATTTAATACATATATTATAATTAAAAAGTATGAATATCGAAGACAGAGATCGGTGTTCGAAATAATGAACAATGTAAGGAATGACGCCGGAGCACAATTAAGCGGAAGTTGTTTCGTCAGACATGAGGGTGGTGTGTAAGGAGTTACCACCAAGGAAAAAGTGATTAAGATACGCAAGCATATGCATTTATATTTCGTTTTTCTCACTTTGGATGATGCAACTTTTTGCCTCAAATTCTTCTGCAGAGAATTGCTTGAAGATCCAGTTAAATATTTTGTATCTCCTCTTTTTCTCTTTAAAAATATATTTTAATAATATTTTTTCTTAATATTTTTTCTCAAATCCTTATCTTATTTTGTTGATATAACTTATAAGAAAACCGATTAAACTTATTTAATTTCATAAATGCAGAATTTGATTATAGTTGATTACATATAAAGAAAAGATTTTAAGAATAAATATCTTTTATCTGATGATATTCATTTACTTATGTATGACTAATTAATATCAGAGTTGCATAGTCTATATTTTATAGATTCGAAGAGTATGTTACGCGAGTGAGAGAGTAATATTTTTTACTATAATACAGGTGAAAGAGCTGTTGATGAGCTTTGGACAACTGAGGGCGTTCAATCTAGTAAAGGATTCCGCAACTGGTCTCTCCAAAGGATATGCATTCTGTGAATATGTAGACGTCTCGATGACTGACCAGGCAATTGCCGGCTTGAACGGAATGCAGCTGGGTGACAAGAAATTAATTGTGCAACGCGCCAGCGTGGGCGCTAAAAATCCTATGATAGGCGCACAAGCTCCAGTACAAATTCAAGTGCCTGGTTTGTCAATGGTTGGCACGAGCGGACCTGCGACCGAAGTAAGAGCTAAACGAAATGATCCTCGCAAAATAATTTTAAAATCGGATTTATAATCGTATAACATCTTTCAGGTGCTTTGTTTGCTCAATATGGTCACGCCAGAAGAACTAATGGAGGAAGAAGAATACGAGGATATTCTTGAGGACATTAAAGAAGAATGTAATAAATACGGCGTGGTGCGATCCGTGGAAATTCCTAGACCCATCGAGGGTGTTGATGTTCCTGGATGCGGCAAGGTATGCTTAATATCGATAATATCGATAATGGTTCTATACATTATTTATCATTTTTTATTCTGTTGCAGGTATTTGTAGAATTCAATAGCGTGATTGATTGCCAAAAGGCGCAACAGACTCTCACGGGTCGAAAGTTTAATAATCGCGTTGTAGTTACATCGTACTTCGATCCCGACAAGTATCACCGTAGAGAATTCTAAGCTATAGACTTCTCTTTTCATACCATAATAATTATATATATATATATATATATAATGCAATGTATATGTGAATTTGAATCTAATATTCCAAGAGAATTATACATTTACCAATAAATAATCGACGATAATACGGTAAGAAATTGCCGCGTTCAGCGACAAACGATTAGAATTGTAAGTATATCGCAGACACCGATAGGAACTCCGATAATCGCATGACCAAACGCGCTTTTTCGCGCTTTGAAAATGAACACAATATGAACATATGTAATAATAATAAAAAATACATTTGGTCGTTAATATAAGGCGAACAATGGTAACCGATAATTTGATATTACCTGTTAGGAGATAAGAGAATAAGTAGATGTTCCTGCAAAGACAGGATAATAAACAGGATAAGACTGCAAGATTAATAAAACAAAAACATAACGTCACTGTCTTTCTGCAAAAAGTTTTTTTCAAAATTCTGTTAATTCATACATAATTTACGATGTTGATTATTCAATATAATGATAGATGAGGATCATTTTGGGAATTTCGTGGGAAACTAACTCAACTTTCGAGCTGCAACGCAGGTTGATAGGAATGTCTCTCTCCGGTGTCGGCGGCGTCCACCACGAATTTCTGCAGTAACGCGTAAAGTCCGCCGCCGAGCAGTAGCATGCCGATACCCGTTAAAAGTACTATAGCCCAGGCCGGTATAGCCGTACCTCCTAAAAAATTATTTAACGAATATTCAGAATTTGGCGGCGTGTCGTATTCTACTCTCGTCATTGTCATAGACTTACTGTAATAACGTCTGGTTATTGTTTTTCGGCCTCTCAAAATTTTGCGTCTTGCCTCGACTTCCTCCAGAAATATTCCCATTAAAACTGTTTGGTTATTCAGAAAGTGAAAGAAAGATTAATTCATTTTCATAGAATCTATGACTTTTTTATGTACTATGTTGCTTGTATAATGTTATGTTAGGATGTATTGACAAATATATAAAAATAACGATTATGATATTATCACATCATGTTTAATAAAAATGATTAAATTCTCGTTTAGGATGATGTAATGTAATTATTTATTATATTATCATTTGGATAAAACTCAGTAATTATTTTTAATCAATCAGCGACGATTTCTACGGTGCAATGACATGAAAAGCGGAACGCCTTTGCTTCTACCATCGATTATAGACTGATTTGTCGACACTTTTCTTTCTGATGCGTATTAAAATTAAGTTTTACTTACGTAAACCAATTGTTAAATAGCACACAAACTTTTTCGAACACATTTTCTCTTCCGGAAAATATCAGTAGATGAAAAACGAAAGAACAGGATCGAATCGCTGTCGTAGTTAACTGTATAATGTCTGCGTAACGCGTACTGAATCACACCTTTGATAAGAGATAACTGAGTGTACAGCTTATCTATTTCAAGATAGTGAGATACACTTTCATTTGTACGGATATTCTCGTTCTTACACGACGACGCACAAATGTAGAACCCTCAGATTGGGAACTGTCAATTTTTGTTGGTGCTGTCATTAATGCATATTGATTATTACACTAAACTCTATCAATGATTTTTGTGTTAATCTCTCTCTCTCTCTCTCTCTCTCTCTCTTTCTCAATAACTTCTCTAAAAAAATGAAAATTTTCTAACGATCTTTTATAATGTCTCTTATAAGATTCTAAATTAGTACTATACAATATGGCCCACATTCAGAACGTGCTTCTAAAGATGTAGCGTGCTTTTTTGTCATTCTATCTTTATCGTTCATTAGATGTAAAACAAGGATAGAATGACAAAAAAGCGCGCTAACATCTTTAGAAGCACGTTCTGAATATGGGCCATAGTATATATATTGTTCATTTATTACGACATAACTAAAAAATTGTCATTTTTTAATTGTTTGCAAAAAAGAACAGATCTTTGGAGTTCTTATTACTGGGGTAAAACGACATAACTGATCTTCTAAAATTGAAAAAAGAAGGGAATTTTGCATCAAGAGTGTCATAAGTCAAAAAGGTTCATTTTTATAATAGGTGAAAGTTCAATACCCTGAATGAAGAATTAATACTTTTATTTTTCTACAATCGGTTATTACACCAAAATCGCATTAAAAAATGATATTTTAATCATTTTAATGAATCAAAACATTCAAACTCATTTTCTGGAAAACTTTTTTTTACTTGGATCGTTGTTGTAACAAACGAGCGATTTGAATTAGGTGCGTTCTTTTACGATGCTCGAATAACTGTGTATCGAAATATAAATGAGATAGGGATTAAGGATTTGTAAGGGTACAATATTAACATCCGGTGAAGAATACAGGACATTTCAAAGTCCGTTCATCCTTTTATGATCTTTTATTGATCCAAATTAAGGAAACTGAATTACATCTATAGCAAATTATTACAGAATTATTGCAATTACGTTTCGATCGATGCCAATGCAATAGTCGATGAATAACGAGTTGAGCTTGTGCGTATGCTTGTGTGTGTGCCTTCAAACTGAATTTGTACAAATGTAGAACGATAATATCGCTAAGAAAAACAGGAATTTTGAATATAATTCAATATATGCGGGAGCTTACGGCGAATGGCAACGAACGAAAGAGCGATGGGGGAGGGGCGGGAAGAACAGTCTCGGACAAATGAAAAAAAAGAAAAAGATTAAATATAAAGCTAAATAAAAATCCGCCATACACACTTCATGTTAGACTAGAATACTTTTTTTTTGCGTGTACGTCTTACGCTTGGAAGTTAGCATCGACATGATTGTAGTAATTCGCACGTTCAGGCGGCCCCCTTCCTCTTGCAAGTCTTCTCCCTTCCTTTTCTCTCTCGAAGAAGTGCGACGTAAAATAAAACTTCGAACGCGACTCATCGATATAATTAATCAATATAAATATAGCTGGCACATATACAAGGCATTTCAAATTCCGCTTCACGTTTCGGCGACTTCGCAACGCGCCTTTTTCCGCCCCTATTAGCATATAATCATTTACAGTCGTAACAAGAACCGAAGACATCTCTTTGTGTCTTTTCTAATCAGTTTATTCGTCAGCACCGTAAATTTCTCGAAGAACGTTCCTTTCTGTCTTTCACTACGAAGACGTGTAGGAAACTTCGACACTTTGAAAGCTTTAATCAATTGAACGACGGCGAGTACACGTTTCTTCTGCGCCTGAAAGATTGCGAGAAAAAAAGGAAGAAACGAAAAAGAAAATAATATCTGACGAATAATCGAATATCACCTCAGCGTCTTGCACTCTTAAATTAAATTGAATTGGGAGCTTCTTTCCCATTCTTTTCATCTGGCTATTTTTTTATATGTGCATCATAAACGTAGTTCTGCAGGAAACAATTCCCTTGCCCAAGATACGTTCAAGTACGAATCGCTAAACGAAATAAATAAATATAATACTGTATATACTGTACCGTTTATGTTGCATCTTAGTTATATTAACGTATTAAGTAATAATAATTATTATTATCAGAACGATATACTCAAGTAAAACTTTCAAATCAGTCCTTCCTCGCGATATACTTCGAAAAATAATAGGAATGAAAGGAGGTCTATCTCCGACGAATGTATGGAAAATCTCGGCAAAGGAAGATTGACAGTAAAGATAATGCATTTCTTTCTAAATCTCTATCCTTTATAGCTATGCTAAGAAAATTCATAATACCGGACATAGCCATCGGTAGAGATCTCATCTAGATATGAATTTTTTTCTAAGCTACGCCTTACACACCAGCGATTGAAGTCATTTCGTAGTTTCGCTTGAGAATATTCGTAATACTTGGATGGCATAATACCTTCAAGATATATCTCGCGCGCGACAGGAATAACCGAGTTATTACGATTCAGATAATTATTAATGAAAGTGCAATCGTGAAAATGCGCTGCGCGTAGAATTAACATATTATTATTACCCTTTGAAATCCTATTGCATTTTCTCATTAGTTCAGCATATTGTTACTGATCTTTATCTTCCACCATATCTTTTCTCTTTTTTTTACAGAAGTGTAAATTTCGTTCATATTTCCGCGCTACACATATATATGTATATATAATTTTTTTTCGCTAGATTGAGATTTAAGCTACCTTCTTATTTGTCACAGATAACGCAATATTTTCGCTTCAAAAGTACGGAACCAAATGCGAGAACAGTATTATAACATAGGTTTCTATTTTTTCTTTTTACGTTGATGCCGGATATTTTTTAACGTGACAATTTTACAATTCGTCTAGGTAGATACGAAATCGTGTATGTGCATGTACGTATGTGCCTGTGCGCACGTTGCATTTTTTTAATAACTATAATCGCGCGCTTTTAGGTGTTGCTATGGATATTCTCGTGGTTATTTTCAAAACATTTCTCTAGCTGTGGAGCAACAACTGTCGTGGAGTTTCTGTTAGGAATTATCGCATCGTTATTAAATACCACCAATAGAGAGACATATCGCAAGTGTGTGTGTGTGTGTGTGTGTATGTGTATGATTCAAAATTCCGTATGCAATAAGTTATTAGAGAATGTGTATATATATATATATATATTAGAATATACAATATATTTTATATATATATATATAGAATATATATATAATATACATATATAATATATATAATATATATCTATATACATATATATAATATATATAATAAATATATATATATATATATATATATATATATATCTCATTCCAATAAATATATTTATATCTCTTTTATTACCGAATAGCCATATAATTTAAACGGGCTAAGCATTTCGATTTATGCTTACTTTTACCTTGTGGCTAGCTGGTGTTTTGGCTCGAAGTATTCTTTTTCGTTTCGCTTGGCGCCGCGGCGAAACTATTCGTTGCGGAAGATAACGTAGCTTCCTTGATGAATTGATTGCCATTTAAGGTTGGCATTTTGCTATTTTCTTGCGTATTGCTGCTGCTATTGCTGTTACTACTACTCCCGTTACATTCTGCTGCTTTACTGTCAACAGATTCAGACGTTTCTTGGCACTGATTTGTAATATTGCTCATTAATTCTGTGGCGTTTTCATTGTCCTGCCATTCACCCGACCTCTGTATTATATTTTTTTTAATGAGCACTGCTTTGAACGTTGCTAGAGTCTTGCGGAGAGTTATGCAGAAACCTCGAGATGCCGGGATGAGCGGAAATTCGGGCAATACTTTCTCATCTGTAAATAGGACAAAAGTTTGTTATCTATTTCCATATAAAATATATTTAAAAACGTATGTTATATACCAATATCTGCAATCTCTTTAAACGTGGTAGGAGTAACTGGAGAGAGCGGATGCTGATTGTTATGCTGCTCAGATATCTCCATCCATAGCTCCAATCGCTGCAGCAACTTTTCGGCATGTTTTTTGAAGTGCGCGATGATTATATCCTTAAATACAGGCGGTGGATGTAGCAAAAGTTTAGTCTGCGCCTGTACCAGTTTCAGCACCACCATCTCGTTGTACATCCTCGAGTTCTCGCGTCCTTGTTGCGAGCCCTTCTGTTTCTCGAAGCCGGCCTCGTTAAAGTATGGCTCACTTACGAGGATCAGACCCTGTATCGAGACTATCACTTGTAACAGAGTTGACGAACTTGTCCACACTTCCGTGCCGCGACCGGACCAGGTACCCAACAAACTCACGCACACCTTCCCATCCTCGTAGAGATTGGGATTCAGCCGATCGCTGCAATAAGAGATGTAGTGACAGAGGGGCGGTGCGGCCGGATAATCGGCGGACAATTGGAAATCAAAAAGAAAAAGGCCATCTTCGTAGGGCGTCTTCTCGGGGCCACGGAACATCACGGAGTACAGATCTATACGGTCCTCAAATCCCTTCACCCAAACACCCGGCGGGAGCGAGCTCTTCAGTAGCTTCAATTCTTTGGAGACCGTGCGGAAGAAGTTGCTCATATCAATGGGCTGGAACATGGTCAGCTTGAACTTGTGGTTGTCAGGCGCACTCTCTTCAATGGAGAAGCCCTCGCCTTCAGTGTAAACCGTCGAAAGTTCGACCAGGAATTTAGAACAGGACGACGTTTCCAAGCGTTCTTCCCCTTTTCCCTTGTGCTTTCCTAAACTGAATCTCCTCGACACCTCGGCGTGCGCCAATACGAGTTGCGCTTTTATCAAATTACACAATTTGACGCATACTTGTGATGTTCCAATGCTCTGAGAGGTCAACAGACTCGTCGGCACTTTTTTCACTTTGTTCGCTTCTGTCTTTTCGGGCGAGGTCATACCGTTTATCGTGGACGAGCACTCCGGCACGTTATTGACATCCTCACTTATGAGGAACTCCCCGCTGGACTCGCTTGAGCCCGACTCCTTCTTCGAGTTTTCCGCCGAATATAATCCGGAATCCTCCGGATTAGGATTGGGACATATAAATAATCGATTAACAGTTTCCTCACCGTTCTGTTTTTTGGCATTGCTTTCGATACTTGAAGTATTGTCATTCTCCGATTCGTTGATAATTGTAGCAATTTGCTTCTCCGCTGCGCTAATTGCACTTGGATCATCGCCATTGCTCGATTTCTTCGAATCATCTTTATCTATGGATTCTTCCGGACATTCAGATTTAGGCGTAAAGAGTCTCGTGACTTGATCCGCCATGCGTTGTGCAACGTTTGCTCTGCCGCGTTCTCTCACTCGTTCGAGAAGTCCTTGGAAGTGGCGTTCGTGGAAAAACGCGGTACCCATCAATTTATCCATGTAACGGCAATCTTTGTAAACCTCGAGAAGTTTCCTCATCACCTCTGTTGTTTGCAGGGACGGGTTTTGTGTAAAAATCTCTTCCAATCTCGACATTGCAATTCTTGCTTTCTCAATGTGTGCCGCTAACTTTGGTCTTATGTTATCCAATTCCATCTGCTCCGTATCATCATTATCTGCGATAAAACAATCTTCCAGTTCCGTCTCCCACGATGAATCGGACGATACATCATCCCACAGTTCCCCTTCGTCGCTATCATATTCGCCGACCTTGTATAGATCTTGTGGCCAGCACATGCTAATGTGATCGTCGATCCACCATACTTTTACTCGTCCCTCTGGATAATTGTCCAACACTTGACCAGCAGTGCATCCGGCATCTTCGCCCTCGAAATTTGCTATCCGAATCACCAGAGTTCCCGGTCTGTACTGAAAATCTGGATGATCTTTCAAGTCGTAAACGCTCACCTCACGCTCCTCCAGAAAGATCGGTCTGAATAAGTAGTTAATAGCAAATTTAAAAAATATATCATATATTTCACTATTTTTATATTATTTGTAATGATCTTAAGTTGTTTAAATTATAAGTTCCAGAAACTTAGAGAAAATAGAATTTTTGTCTAGTATAGTTCCATTTATAATTTTCTATTCTTTTATATAGGCATTTGATACTCATGTAACGTTACACATCATTAATACATTATTAATACAAAATTAAAACTACTATACAATTCTGAATATATGAAAAAAATACTGAAAGTTTTTTTTACTATAATACTTACTCTGGGTTTTGACTAGAAGTATATGTACGGAACCATTTTATCTTGGCAGTACGACCTTGATGATCAACACTTTGTACAACGCCATACATTCTAGATTCTTCTTTCTGATCTACAACAAAGTCACCTGGGAAAAATTCCTTATCATCCAAGTGATGAATTGGATATAATTGTGTTGATGGTATGCCTAAAAAGAATGGATAATGTTTAGTATCACTATAAAATTTTTCAGTATAATTGAGACCATCTCTTAATAATATATAAATCAATGATATTACAAGCTAATTATAACATTAAAACATAATTTAGACAATCCATTCTTATACATTTAAAATGAACAAAGATATTTCGGATAAGTGCACCTTATAATACGCACACACAACTCTCTCTAATAAATATGTAATTATATAATCATCAATATTAATACCAAATTCTACTGAGCCGTCTTGCCACACCACATTGGCTTTTGTATTAGTGGACAACGTTTCTACGACTATCTTAGTCCCGGGAACTAATGGAACAGGCGGTACTTTCTTTTTGGCTTTACGCAATTTCTTTTTCTTCAGCACTTTCGTCATCAATGTAGGACCCTTCTTTTTCTTTCCCACTGATGACATGCTGGAACAACAGCTAGAAACCTACAAAGCGCACATATTTCTATATCTTTGATTTCTTTTTCTTATGCCTAATTCTTTTACCTTTAGATAAGTTCTCAATAATTTTATTCGGAAGATATCTCTCAGAATTAATGGCTATGATTGGCTATTGCTAACTTTATCTGGAAGATAGAACTTATCTAAAGGTGAAGAAATTGGGTATTAATGAAAGAAAAAAAAGACGAATGATTACCGAAGCAGAGTCACTTTGCGAACCCGTATCTTCCGTATCCCACTCATCCGAGCTTTCAGCGTGTTGATTTTGAGGCGGCAGCAACAAAACGTTGTTGCCTGTAGTATCTTGTGAATGAATGCCGTTACTTTGACCATTTTCCTCTGTCGATTGTTGATCGAACATTTTGTCCTTTTTCTGTTCCTTCTTCTTATCTTCCGCCAACTTCGTCACTGTGATATTTGGACGCGTCTTCTTTGGGCTTTGTTTAGGAACTTGATAAATATCCCTCTGCTGTTTTCGCCATTGCTCACGAGTAATAACATTCTCGGTGCCCTTAATGATGTAGAAGTTACGATTGCCAACCTGTACCGTCGAGGGTTCGAACACGTTTAGCAGTTTCAGCTTCTTCAGATCTTCACCTTCAACCACGAACTTTGGTTGAGCCTGATCGGACCAGGCGCCGTCCTTCGAATACGCCCGGCACTGCCAGTGCACGCCTACCCAATCAGTCTCTACTTTTTCCACAATCACTTTGGTTATTTTTTGTGGTTTTAATTTCCTCTTCGCTTTCATTTCCTTTGTGCACTGTATCCACTGCGCATCCTCTAGGCAATGAACCGGTCCCCACAGACTCTGACCGGGATAGAATTCGGTCGGATGTGGAAAATCATTATCCTAAATAAAACATACTTGCTGTTTGGATCTTATATGAATAAATAATTCTTATATGAATAAATTTGTTCAATCTTACACTTACTCGCGCCTCTTCTAATTGTCCTACTACGCAGGAATCCATCTCGTTTATGACACAGTGAGACCCGTCTGGCGTTGCCAGCCATAATTTGAGGTGTGTCATTCTGATACCACCAACCCAGGAGTCCATGCACACTGCCATATCTGTCGCAAATTCCTACAAATAAGAACTGTTTGTTTCAGTGTGTAAATAACATATGGCTATCTACCATAGAGACATCAGTATACCTGTAAT
The DNA here is from genome assembly GCA_003063805.1 of Aphaenogaster ashmeadi. Taxonomy (NCBI): domain Eukaryota; kingdom Metazoa; phylum Arthropoda; class Insecta; order Hymenoptera; family Formicidae; genus Aphaenogaster; species Aphaenogaster ashmeadi. The sequence continues at coordinate 14,719 of NJRQ01000952.1, forward strand.
GGAATCAGATCCTCGCTCTTGATATCCATGAGAACCTGTTTGGTACCAATGACCTGTACACAGGCTGTCAGCTCTACGTCCCTGCAGTAGCCTCTTTGCGTATCTTTTCCCTTGATCATTCTACGTACCACATCTCCAGGCATGAGTGTTCTATCGGCCAAATGAACCTGGAAGAAAGACGTCATGAAAATCTCTGCGTACAGCGCTGCTTAAACGTTGTTAATTTGAAATCCTAACGCGAAAGGCCGAATGAAAGACAGGTGCAAAAGGTGTCGTCAAGTAAAAAAAAACGGTATACGAAAAACATATAACGTCGGGATGCATCGGAACGGTGACGATTGCACATAGATACCTTTTTGCAGTTGACCAACTCCTCGACACCGGACGGATGCCAGATCATACGGATCTCACCCTTCTTGCGCTTCGGCAGGTTCTCCTCGTTGTCGCTGCTCTCCTCGGACATCTCCAGGTCGTCGTTCTCCATGACGATGCCGAAGACGACGTTACCCCGTTTATCCATGCGGTAGACGACATCCTCGTAGAAGTACTGGTTCTCCGGCGCAACGTTCGTCGCGGCAGCCATCTTTCCTCCCCTGCCTGGTGACGACCGCACCACTTCAGTCTCGTACTCGGTTCGGTAACCGTCGATGACCGAGCCCGGCGCTCACCAGCGCTCACTGGCGCTGTTCCGCTCCGAGAGAGTCGAGCGGTACCGAACGCTGCCGAGGCTCGGCAGCCGAGCCGAGCCGACGACGGCGACGGCGGCGATGACGATGACGACGACGGCGACGACGTCGACGTTGACGGGGGATCACGCGTCGCGCAGGCACATACGTCGCGTTATAACTGCATTCTTTTGTATTTTGTGCATTCCAAGCCTCGAAATTTAAGGGTTTAGGATCGAAAGGAGAGACTGCGGAGACCTCTCTTGGAATAAGTGTGAATTATAGATTTGCAATCCCACCGACGAGATAACTATTAAAGACTACCAACCTTGAGCAAATTTTCGTGACCGTCCAGGGCTGCGTTCAGATTCCCCACCCGGGTGTCCCCAGGTATCATTTTATCCTTGTTGTTTACTGAATGTTAAACAAGGATAAAACGATACCTAAGGGCACTCGGGTGAGGAATCTGAACGCACCCAAAGAGAGGGGCTCCGGGAGACCGGAAATAATTGAGGAGTATCGATATCATCGATTATTGATATTTGAAAATTTTCGATTATTAATATTGAATTTTTTGATCACTGGCATAAATATCTGAGTAATTAGTTTATAATGCAGTGTATTACATTCATGATTTATTATTATACAAATGCTTTAAATAAACACGCATATTTATAACGGCATATATTGCCACAGAATTATAATACATTAATTTTTTCTATCGAATTATCACTCACTATAGATAATCAAACACGGATGATAATAATAAAAAGGTGCAATTTTAAGGAAAATGAAATATTCTTTTGTCATAAATATATACAGGGTGTCCCATTTTAAAGGACCCAGCCGAATATCTCGAATACTGAGCCCGGCAGACAAAAATTTTCAGACAAAAGTTGCATGGTTTGGAGGGAGCCATTATGATGAAAATACGGACTTGACCTTGAGTGACTTTTTCAAGGTCAGGTCAAGTTCACTTTACATTTTTTTAATGGAACCCCCTATTTTTCATGTCATATTCTTGTAGCTGACCTCAAGATCTTTTCAAAACACTACCCAGTCAGCAAAATGTTAGCAATTTGTAAGCAAATTTGAAATCAAAAATATTCAACAAATTGGCATCAACTATGTCCGCATTAAGCTTGGGTTTTGTAGACAAAGCTTGCTAACAAAATGTGAGGCCAAATTGACGCCAAAAATCGAGGCAGAATTTGGCATCAAACGCGCAGATCTTGGTCGGTTCCAAATTGACGCCAAAAATCGAGGCAGAATTTGGCATCAAACGCGCAGATCTTGGTCGGTTTTTGGCGTCAATTTGGCGTCAAACTCCGCCGCGCAGGGCGCAGATCTTGCTCGGTTTTTAGCGTTAATTTGGCCTCATATTTTGTTACCAAGCTTTGTCTTCTTTTTGCTATCAATCTGCCAACAACGTTTGATCAAACAGATTTTGTAACAAATTTGATGCCAATTTGGTTACAAAATTTGTAGCGAGTAGCTTGGCAAATTTTGCTATGACAGATTTGGCTGACTGTGTATATTTAAACTCTTTTTAGTGTAGAATTTTCTGATATTTTAAATTTTGTTATATTTTGTTATGATATATTAGGTCATTCAAGGTCAAGTCCATATTTTCATCATGTGGCTCCCTCCAAACCATGCAACCTTTGTCTGAAACATTTTTGTCTGCCGGGCTCAGTTTTCGAAATATTCGGCTGGGTCCTTTAAAATGGGACACCCTGTATATCTAAGAAATATCATAATAATGATAAATCAAAATTGATGTTATCCCAGATAGCAAAGAAAATCTAAAAAGAATTCTTTTGTGAATTCCCGAATTATGAAATAAATTCTTTTTCCATCCCATTTCTGTTCTAAAAGCACTCTTAAGAGTTCAAAAGGAATTCACTTTTATGTCACCAATTTTGAACTCTTTTTCAGATACACAAAAGGAATTCTTTTTATACTCGATCTATAAGAATATTACCGGAAAGGAATTCTTTTTTTGAGTTCATTTTGAGAACAGATTCTATTATATTAATTCATAAAGAATTCAGAAAAGTAAATCCTTTTTGAATTCATAACGATCACTTGTGCTATCTGGAATATTATGAGCTAATTCAGTCTAAATTTTAACAGTCAACTTACATAAGATCGTCGGTTTTTAATAGTATCTTGTCGGTAACAATGACATGCCATACTCGACATTCGTGTGAACTTACAATAGCCGACAGTTAATGATAATTTCAAAAGCCTTTGTGTCCACGATGCTAGAAATCGGTTCGAGATCTCGGACGGAGAAAAAATTGACAAATCGCATTTGAACATTTTCAATTGATCAACGCGATTGGTCAATTCTCTCTATTCGAGATCTCGGACCAATTTTTAACATCATGGACACAAGGCTTTAAACAATTTTTCTTATAAAATCGCTTGTATTTCGTATGAAGGCTTTGAAGTGTAATTAAAAAGGTTTGGCAGTCATCTAGATAATTTTGATTAATTAATCATTTATATATATATATATATATATATATATATATATATATGGCTGCGGTCCACTTGGCGCTACAAATGCTTTGAAGCATTCTTTGATTGGTCAATTAGTAAAATTCTTTCTTCTGATAGGTCATTCGAACGCTTCGAAGCATTTGTAGCGTCAAGTGGACCGCTGCCTATATATATTCTACGCAGTTAATCTACATAAATAAATTAAACAAAGTTCTTGTATGAAGCCGTTTGTATTTTGAAGAGTTTTGAAATATAATTGAAAGGATTCGATAAATATTCGGCTAATTAAAATTAAATATTTTTAAACTTTGTAACTAGCCGACATATCGGCTAAGTTCCGAACGAATATACTCCGGCGCCACATAATGCTCTCTTGCCCGCAACTATTTTCACGTTGAACGCATCGCATCTAGATTTTCGTGCACTATGATTATCAGTATAGTATAGTCACAGTATACTAATGTATCAATGATATAGTGTAGAAATTATCGATCTGTAGTTCGATTAACTATTATTCGTCTGCTATTGCGTACGTACGCTGCTCCTACTGCGATTGAAACAGCATTGGGGTACGTATGAGAAAAGTAAAATATAAAAAGAATGTAAAAAATTCTGATACTATCTATTAATATATCAAGTAATTATGGACAAATATGAAATTAGTAAACATTAATGGCATATAAAATGAAAATAATTTGATTGTATATTTTTAAAATGACATTTTCATTAAAAAAAATAAGACTTATACATTTACAGTATTTCCGAATCTGTTGCCATTAAATTAAAGCAACATGATCGTTATTAACAGTAAGAATATTAATAATAACTTTATGTATATACAAGATCAGTAACAAGGTAGACGAGTACTAAGAGCATGAAGGAAAAAGATATAAGGCATCAGCAAAATTATAATTGTAGAATAAATTGATTATTCATAATATGGATAATTTTGGTGATTTTATTAAGTTCTTTGGTCTCACAGATTTGAGGAAAAATATTAATAAATAATATCAGGAAGAGATACAAAGGTAATAGTTATATATATATATATATATATATATACATATATATGTATATAATTTATACTGCAAAATGAGTACGTTGAAACCCTTGTCCTAGACTCTGTAATATTTGCTGAACCTCAGTTTCATTTCGATGATAGAAGATATAAGCATCAAATTTTGTTGCCACATTACAATTTGTTTCTCTAAAAATGATAATAAATGACACAAGTAAATTATGCTTTTATGATTTTAAAATATACAATCTATGCTAACATTAATTTGACACTCACCCTGCGATGAATGCAAAATAATCGGGGATATTGATGGTACGTCCACACGACGAGATTTCCATATAACTTTGTTTGCATATTGTCTAAAGAATAAGAATATTGCTTTGTTCAATATACGTATATTACAATATTTTATTTCCTAAATTATTTCGAACTTAATAATTAAAATAGAAACTGTATTTGTAACTTCTTAACTTGATAATTTTTTTTTAGATCTATGATTACGCTAATTAATTTACCTGATTATCTACTTCCCGAGTTACTGCAATTCCAAGTTCTAAACATTCAAATCGCACAGGCACTTGTTTTACTTCTTCCGACTTCAATAAACGCCAAATGGCCTTCTCAATTTGTTTAACATCTCCCTCTGTACCGACATGCACAGACCCACAATATTTCACGGAGAATCCGCTGCTTAACGTTTTACTTCCTAATTTAGAGATCTGACGTTTTTTAGTGGTTTCTTCCACTTGGTCTAATCGTGATATCTGTATTAAGGGCTTCATGCTCTCAACACCCGAGTTTTTTATAAGATGCACTATTGGTTCATAAAGCTCACAGGATTTTTTGGTATAACGCTAAAAATACATAGTAATCATATCAGCATATATATTTCTATGAATCACTATGCGCAAGATACACATACCTTAATGATATGTAGCATTATCGGTTGTCCATTAGCCTTCTTCATAATTTTACGTAGTTTCCCCTTACTATCGCCATTGATAACATTCTCGTTTATCTCGTCCAGTACATCTCCAATCTCGACTTTATTCTAATTTACATGTAGCATGTAAATAACACTAAATTTAAAGCATTTATAATTTTAAAGAGTTATATTAGATACTCAGAGATCTTTTTCTTACATCTTCTGCGGCCACTGATTTCTCGTTGACATTGACGATTAGTGCCTTTTCGTTGGTGAAACTGCAATAGCAGCAATAGTGAAATAGCAATAAGATTTACTGGTCTCTTCTTTCTCGTCCTAACAAGTACTTACCATACAGAGATGCCTAAACTTTTGCAAGGTACCAACTCCAAAGCTACGCACTTTGGCATTAGCCAGGTGTCGTCCAAGAAAGCAGCATTTCTTAAATTCAGTTTAAAATTAAATTTACT
>NJRQ01000952.1:21710-35488 GCA_003063805.1 Aphaenogaster ashmeadi
AAACTGTCGGAAGCATCTCAAAAATCGTGCAGACCGTTATGTTGAACACCCTGTATATGTTAATTGCGTTTGACATAATGTCTCACCAATATTTCTACTGGCATGTGCAGGCATCTTCGCACCAGACATATTCTTATCAAGAGACGAAGTCGCCCAGCAGATGTATGCACCTTTGCATTTTGTTTCACTTGCTCGACTACCAAAAGGAACGTATTGTAACCACTAAAAATCACATTGACATTAAATAACAGGCAATATATGGGTACTCAAGAAAGAATAAGAAAATCACGTCACCTGTAATTTTTTACGGCGACATATTCTAACCAGTGCCATGCATAAGGTACCTTTAAATATCCAACACTATCGAGAGAAGGCAGTAAACCCTTTTGTAAGCAATTCTCTAAGCACTTACAAAAGTGACATAGATCCTCATTTTCATCAGTGATTTCCTTAGCGTGTTCTATCAGCTTTCGAGTCCATCCTGAAAGGACACATAAAATTAATCTAAAAGCTCACATATATTTATTTTGTTAAGATAAATTTTTATTATAGACAAAATAAAAGAATTATCAATACGATTCGCAAGAAAATAATAAACGAAGAAATATATACATATTTCTGAAAACATTGGCAAAGAAAGACATTTTACTTGTTTCTTGGAAAATATATATGAAAATATTATTTGATATTATCGACACACGATAATGATTGCCATTTATAATGCCAGTACAAATACATTGAATTGATAATTATATTCTAATATATTCTAGATTAATTTAAAAATGTTATTCTCATTCATACACACACATATACATACATCCTATTCAAATGTTATAACTATATGTTAATATATTAAAGCAATATTTATCATATCAGAAGTTAAGATTCAATATCTTTTTTCAAAAGTAAAATAAGATCTTAACAAAGATTAAAATTATGATCCGGTAATCTTGAAAAGAAAAATCGTGTATTCACAATATGAAAGGGAGCCACAAATCTCCTTGCGTATACTTAACGACCGTCTAACCTGACCTGCTCAATCGCGAGATTACCTTTCAGCTCTTTGATGAGAGGATCCGAGACCGACATGGCACATTCTCCGCGGAATATTGGCGTTAAATCGACCGCGGTGCGTCCATAGTATGTCTTCGTGGGAAATCGGTTGACACACGCGTCAGCCGTGCCTCGTCAGCGGGAACACTTGCATCGTGCTTGATGCTGGCGTCTGGCGACACATCGACGATGATGGGGATGATGGTAGTGGTAGTAAAGTCGCGCAACTGGATCGCGCTCGCTGGAAATCAAATGTCGTTTTAAAGTAGCACAACGTTAGAGGAGATATTAAAAACCGATTATTTTAAACTTATTTTGAACGATTTATAATTCGCGTCAGATTTCAGGATAGAATCCTATTTATTTATAATTCTTTATTTATAATTCTACATACCATATATTTTGTGATGTATATATGTGTGTTTTGATAATGTATATTTTAATATACATATAATGTTTTATAAATAATATAATATTAATTTAATATTTAATAATTATTAATAATTTAATTCTTTATTAATTAATAATTTATTATTAATATTATGGTATAAAGATATGTTTTATATTATTTAATAATATAATATTATATAATAAAATAGATTATTCCACAAGTATTTCATAAATTATAAATATTTTAAATATAGATTTTAATATATATAATATTTTTTTAATAATATTAATTTATAATATTATAATATAATATTAATTTATTATTTAATAACTATTAATAATTTATATCTTTATTAATTAATAGTTTAATATTAATATTATGATAAAGATATATTTTATATTATTTAATAATATATTATAATAAAATAGATGATTGCAAGTATTTCATAAATTATTAATATTTTAAATATATTTTTTAATATATACAACATATTTTTAATAGTATAATATTAATTTAATATTTAATATAAATAATTCTGTGTGTGTGTGTGTGACATAATTTATATATTTTCTTTATCTTCTACCCGGTAAAAAGTTTTTCATATAAAAAAAAAAATATATATATATATATATATATATATATAATTATATATAATTATATATATATAAAATATACCCACATGTTTTTTTCTCTTGTACAATCTGTGTGTCTATATATATAGGAAAAATAATAAGAAAAATAATTGAAAAGTAATCAGAAAAATAACTTTTGTATTGTTTTTTGTTACAAAAAGTAAAATTGCAATTAGATCATAATCTATATAATCATATATATAATTTTTCTATACGATTATTACATTTATATGATTATGTATGAGCAATTTATTCTCATTTCAACAAACTTCATTTTTTATAAAAAAACAACATGAAAAAAAATATCCTTTTAATTATTTCTTAAATTTTCTTATTATTTTTTTTATATATACAAACACACACACACACAGAGATTATACATGAAGAGGAAAACATATATGGACATATTTTATATATAATTATACATATCTATATATGTTCTTACATAAAAAAATTTTTATCGGCTATCAAACAACACGTATGCTAAAAGACGTCTTAAGACGTCTACATAAGGGCCGTACAATAATATTATATAAATTCACTTGCAGGCAAAAAGCATATCGTGATGTCATTGAGTTCAGTTTCTGCATCGAGGCATGATAGCCAAAGGTTGCGCTGATAACGACGTCGTTCCTGTCCCCTAATCACGTAAGGAGATTTATATTAGCATCAGTATCTCCACGACTGTTGGCTGCGGCAGTTATCTGTCTCGTCGCTTAATCTCTACTTCCGCCGTAGATCGCATTTCGTCGTGCATTTCGAGTGAAATCCGGAGGGTATTTCGGCATGGCGGCACCGCTCCCGGACGTCAACAGCGTTAAGGCGAAGGCATTGCAGACCTTCGCCGAGAAATTCGGCGAGCAGGCCGCCGTTTGCGTGTACGCGCCGGGACGTGTTAATCTCATCGGCGAGCACACCGACTACAACGAGGGTTTTGTACTGCCGATGGTAAACCTCTTGTCGCGCACGCAAAAAGTGTATGCTGCCTCACATTTCCCATTTACTTGTTCTCAAATCGAGCGTATTTTATCTCGTCCTTAAGCGCGAAAATTTATAAAAAGCGCAATGCGAAACAGATCTTATTTTCTTAAAGTTTTCTCTATTTTTTTTCTCTATTCTTTCGTCCTCTGTTCTCTCCTTCTTCTCAAAATATAAAATATTTTAAGTGCATCCTTTCCTTGGTGAAAATTTTTCTTAGAATTCTCCATATAATTTTTCAGAATTTTTATATAAATTTCTGAATTTTTCAGAGAATTTCTGTATAATTTTATAACTTTTTAGAAAATTTCGCAGATTTTTTATTACGAATTGGAACACTTTTCAGAAGTTTCGAGAAAGTCTCTACATCTTTTCTAGAATTCTTTACGTATGTGAATTCTGAAATATTGTAAGATTTCAAAGATTTTTCATTCTACAATTTCTGAAGAAAGCTTAATAAACCTGAAAAAGTTCAAGATATTTTTTTTGAAATCTTCATAAATTTAAAACATGACAAATTCTTAAAAATATTATGAGACGTTATGAGAATTTTTTTCACCAGGGATAAAATACAAGAAACGCATGTAACGCAAGTGCTTTCTAAATTTCTTGGAATGAATCGTACTCCCCCCCCAAAACGATTGAAAATTCACTCCAAGCGAATGAAAATATTGTTATTTGAATTTCGAGTGGTATAGTATTTTCATTCTTTGAAGTGAGATTTCACTCCAAGAAATTTAGAGAGTGATTTTAAATCGATCTTAATTTGTAGGAATTATGATTAATTGTTCGTGAATCGTCACATATATCATCACACACAAAGTTATAGCTTGCGCCAACGGGATGTCAAGGCCATGCATTTTTTTTCACTGCATTGAACTGTCAGTTACATAACTAAAGAATACAAATAAGATTTATAATGAATTCAATTGCCTGCACTATTCTAGCGCGCTTTAAGAACTGCTACACACATGGAAGTATCTAACTGCAGAAGCATAATACGAGCACTTTGACCGATAAGATATCCAATATATCTCCCGTTAAAATATGTATGTGTGTGTGCCAATATACATTGGCTACTTTATCAGTCAAGATAATTATATTAATTTTTTATAATTAAATAACGTTATATATAGTAGCCTTTAGCGTGCATCAAATTAGTGCAACTGAATTTGTTATTATTTGTCAAACGTTTGTTTGCCTTGCCATTTTGGCGTAATTTAAACGCTATTGAAATGACACGGATCAATGAAACGCCGCAATAAAATAATATTGATGTTCATAACGCAATGGTATAAACGTTATCAATTATCCGCAATGGTATAGACGGTATCAATTATCCGCAATTGTGAAAACTGTCTTTCTTATTAATTGAAGAAATTTTTCTTAGAGTTCTTCTCTTTTGAGTCCTGCTATTTGATGACAAATACATTATGATTTTAGAGATCCTCGTTACTTACACTTAATAGAAAAATCATAGCATTTATTTTTCATTTATTTATATATCTGCAAATTTCCAAATGCAGATTTAAAATAGTTTGATCAGACTTCACCGCCGTTTAACGGCAAAACAATGATCTATCATTGATGAAATATTTAATAATTTCGAAATAATTATCAGGCACTACCGATGGTCACGGTAATAGTCGGGAAGTCTCACGATGGTAAAAAAACCAGAATTTTTTCCTTGAGTGACGTGGTCGGCACTATAAATGAATTCGAATTCGAAGCTGGGCGTCGAGCTGATATAAAACCGGGGGAACCAAAATGGGCGAACTATATAAAAGGATGCGTCGCCAATTTTATTTGTAAGTCACGACTTTGATCATCACACTATTTATTCAGAAGCTCAAAATCAATTAAAATCTTGGGATAACACAAACTAATACACATTTTAGGTGATGTCCCTGCGTTTAATGCCATAATTGTATCGACTGTGCCAGCAGGCGCCGGACTCAGTAGCTCGGCAGCTCTAGAGGTAGCCACTTACACCTTCTTGGAGACCTTGAGCGGGAAAAAACCGGAGAAACCAGAACAGAAGGTAACTGCGATCTTTTACCGATCGTATAGCTTTTTTAAACATCAATAATATAATAATAAAATATGATATTAAGTAATATATGTTATTTAAAAACAATTCTTTTTTAAATTACAATATACCCCCATAACAATATATGTATATACAGTTGAGTTATCCGAATTTTGTACAATTTTTAATTAATCTCAAATTGACAATAATTAATTAATTAATATTTTTAAAAGATTTTTATGTATGTATACCTTGGTGAAGAAATTTTTTTAGAATTCTTATATAAATATAATTTTTACAGAATTTTTATATAAATTTCAGAATTTTTCAGAATTTTTCAGAGAATTCTTGTATAATTTTATAACTTTTTAGAAAATTTCTCAGATTTTTTATACGAATTGGAACACTTTTTAGAAGTGCTGAGAAAGTCTAGAATTTTCTAGACTTTTCTAGAATTCTTCACGTATGTGAATTCTGAAATATTCTAAGATTTCTAAGATTTATCATTCTATAATTTCTGAAGAAAGCTTATAAAATCTGAAAAAGTTTGATATTTTTTCTGAAATCTTCATAAATTTAAAATACGACAAATTCTCTTAAAAATATTATGAGATATTATGAGAATTTTTTCACCAGGGTATCAATAATTATTATATTAGTAATATAATTATATTAATAATTATATGTTAATATAATTATATTATTAATAATATTTTATTATATATATATATATGTGTGTGTGTGTGTGTGTGTATTATACATATTATACATAGGCTTTAGCGTGTCAAAAAGCAGAGCATGACTTTGCTGGAGTGCCGTGCGGTATAATGGACCAGTTTATCTCATCCATGGGCAAAGAAGGCTGCGCTCTTTTGCTTGACTGTCGCGATCTTGTCACTAAGCAAATACCTATGCTGCACATAGATAACTATGTTTTTCTCATAACGAATTCAAACGCGCCGCACAAACTGAGCTCGAGCGCCTATTGCGAGCGCAGAGATTGCTGTTACGAAGCCGCGAAAATCTTGGGCAAGAAGAGTTTGAGAGACGCAAATATGAATGATATTCCAGGTAACGATAAAAAATTTTATATATGTGTTTGTATCCTTTACTTTCATAATATTCTTCATCTGAATTTTATTTTATTAAGCGAATAAATTACACTTTGTATTTATTGTAATACAATGACAATAATAAATTAACGTAATTGCCGCTCTCTATTTCTCTAGATATGATAGACTAACATGATTTTAGCGTTAACGCGAAATGCGTCCGATCACATTGTGAAAAGAGCTCGCCACGTGGTCATGGAAATTCAACGAACTCTGGACGCTGCGGTGGCGCTTGAGAAAGGCGACTTTCAGCGATTTGGGCGATTAATGAATGAAAGTCACGATTCATTGCGCGACGATTACGAGGTCTCGTCCAAGGAGCTTGATTCGCTGGTCTCGGCGGCCAGGGAGGTAGACGGCGTGCTAGGAAGCCGCTTGACAGGTGCAGGCTTCGGTGGTTGCACCGTAACTTTGTTGAGAAAGGATGCGATTAACAAGGCAATCCAACATATAAAAGCGAAGTTAATGTCTTTCCTGTCTATATTAAATTAAAATGTGTTTTGTTTTATATAAATGCTATTAAAATATTTTCATTTGTAGATATTCCGGCACACCTACATTCTACATAGCGACTCCGTCTGGAGGTGCTCGAGAAATCAGCGTGATCTAGTATTAATATTAATTTCTTACATATGCATGTACATATTTTACAATATCATTTATTAACAATTGTATGATACTTTGAAATACATAATTAATTTCTCAAGATGTAAATATTTTGTTTGCTCGTGTTTATCGAATGCATATTTTTCGTGACATGAGAGGAATTCTGATATATTGAAGTTATTTACAATGCATGTAATGCTGTCCCAATTCACGTGTTTATTTTAATATACGACGAGATATGAGAGATGGCTTATTACTGCCCACACAGCACAAAACTTAACAGAAATGTTTCAGAAATGTTTCAAAGTTTCAGAAACGTTTCTGAAACATTTTTGAAACTTTGAAACGTTTTTGTGCTGTGTGGGTGGTGTTAATAAAAAATGATTTTTGAATCGCAAAATTAATAAATTAATTATGTTTGGAAAATATACATAAAAGATTACGTTTCACCGATAATCACTGATGATGTTGACTTTGAGATATATTGTACAGAATCAAATCCTGAGTCACTTTTAGTTTTTAATAATAAAATACATCACTTTGAAATATTATAATTTTTGTAACAATTTCGTGAAACAAAAAAGGAGGGCCCTTCAGTATCCCCCTTAAAGGGGAAGCTTCGGTAATACTGACTGACAATGAGTAATCTGAAAAGATTGTAGCCATCGCTCATTATTAATTAAAAAGTTATTGACAAATAGAATAGAGTATGCAATCGAGTGTTAAATACACTAATTTGAATATAGTTACTGTAAAGTGCATGGGCGTAATGTAATTGCCGGTTTATATTTTCGTGAGGGTCAAGATTATCGAGATAAAAGAGAGAGAGTCAAAATCATCTACGCAATGTCCATTAAAACAAATAATTACTAAAAAAATTACTAAAATTCCTGTATTTTTAATCTATTTCTTTATATATATACAGAATCGTCACATTTTCTGAATTGTACTACCAATAACGCAGGTCACTCTGTACATCTCTATCTAATTCGAATAAATTCGGAAAAATAGAGTAAGAGTAAATTCGAAGTACACATTTTTATCGGAATATATATAGGCTTCCGCCTTTCGTAAGTACAAAAATATTACACTGTGTATATCGCATGGATTTACAAGATACACTAATTTTATAATAGTTTGTGCTCATAAATATATATACGTACATATATACAAATTATTTAATTAGCTAAATTTGAATGTAGCATTTCGCTTCACAGTAATACTGTCTTTAACGAAAACGCCGATATATTTTCACTATAATACTGATGCTCGCTAAGGAAGAAAAAATATTGTCGAATTATCCGCATCTCCATCTAATATCGATTGAGAGCCTCGGTTGAAACATTCGTGTATTCTAAAATAAAAATAAGTGATATTTAGAAAATATTATACACATAGACTTCAATTTGCTACTGCAATATATACAAATCGATTTACCTTTAAGACAGTCGTTGAGTTCAAGTTCGCTGGAACTGCACGTGAGCCCCGAAGGTTTCACACCTTTAAAGATCTCGATAACGCTCGGTTTTAAGTTGTGAAAGATTAAAGGTTGGCCCCGTTTGGTAAAATCCTCTATCAAAGTTTTGATACCCTGAAGAAAGGAAAGTCGGTGATAGGTATGACATGTTTAATTAAGATAGCGAGCAAATTTTATTTTTCTTCTATATTTATTCACCCTCGCAGCGGTGAAATCGGCCGCCTGGATGTGTGTAGAATCTATTACAACGGGCACGGCTGTACCCTCTCGTAATCCCTGCTTGCTAATGACGGCCCGTACGTATTCAACGCTTGGAAACACTAGACTTCGATCCGGAGTTATGACAAGATATTCACAACCACTAATACTCTGTAAAAACGAAAAAAAAGCAATATGCTAATGTATATTTTCTAAATGATAACTCTATTGCGCAAAAGATACACCTTGAATTCTTTTAAGCTATTTTTAATTAATATTTTTACTTTCAATTATACGCGATTGCGACAGTATATAGAGTTATACTTACTGTAGCTTTATGAACTCGTAACGTCGGTCTGGCCGAGGCATAAAGTAGGAACAAAAGATTTATACCAATACCGATCACGATGCCCAGTTCGAGTCGTATGAAGAGACAACATAGGAACGTGGTTATGGCCGGAATGAGATCAATTTCTGAAAATAACGATGCAATTTGTAATATAATTTTGTCAAAAAAAGATAAAAAGGTTATATGAAATTATGATGAAAGTAGAAGGGTTAATGAAGATGACTTTGAGACCAAACTTATTGATTAACTTATCAAGTAATCCCTGGTGAAAAAAATTCTTATAAGTATTATCTTATAATATTTTTAAGAATTTGTCATGTTTTAAATTTATGAAGATTTCAGAAAAAACATCTTTTTCAGATTTTACAAGCTTCCTTCAGAAATTATAGAATGAGAAATCTTAGAAATCTTATACAATATTTCAGAATTCACATACGTGAAGAATTCTAGAAAAGATGTAGACTTTCTGAACATTTCTGAAAAGTGTTCCAATTTGTATAAAAAATCTAAGAAATTTTCTAAAATGTTATAAAGTTATACAGAAATGCTGAAAATTTTTGAAATTTATATTAAAATTCTGAAAAATTATATAAAGAATTCAAAGAAAAAATTTTACTAGGGATATCTATACTATTTCGCTAATACATATAGAATTGTGAATTTTTTGTTTAACATATGGAAAAAAATCAGATTATGGACAGCGAATTATATAGAAATTTTGCTTTAAGCAATTTTGCCGGTTGAATTAATTGCCAATTAATTCAAGCTTATCGGTGAAGTTAATAGATGAAGTTAATTATTGTATAAGAAATTATAAATCGACTTCAACTGGCAAGAGATGTTACTTAAGAAGTTAATTATTCATTAATAATTTAATATGATCATGTGATAAATGTGACTAAAGGAGCACAAAAAAAAGAAGTAGTAACTAATAATAAAAAATTTGATATATAATAAAAAAATTTAATTTAATTTATAATTAACTATATAATAAACTTTAATTTAATATATAATAAAGGATCCAGAAACTAATATGCGAACCCGACTGTATATAATAGTCTAACAAAAATAATTAACGACAGACGCCACAAACTTTTTAGTCCACTTTGAAAAAAAATATTCTCTTGGAAAGAGTCTTCATAATCCTCTTTTAAAATCATTATACATATTTATTTATAAATTCTAATCTAATCTCTTTCATCCTCGTTGTTATTGCGGCTGTTTCGTTTGTATTAAACAAGAGAAAGCGTACTTTTGCTTCGCCACATTGGCTTCAACACTTGGAACTCCACCATAAAGACAACCGCGGCAATGATGACGGCCGCCAGGGTGGCCTTGGGTATATAGTACAGATAGGGTGTGAGGAACTGCAACGATATAAGCACTAATAGTCCGGTGTAGACTCCGCCGAGCGTCGTCTTCACCCCGGACGAGTGGTTGACCGCACCTCGGCTGAGGCCGCCGCTCACGGGCATCGATGACACAAACGATGATACCACGTTGCACGCGCCCAACGCCAACATTTCCTGAGTTGCGTCTATCGACTTACCCTCGGCTGTGGATCGATTCAATTATTTTTGGAAGTGGAAACACATTTATTTTAAATATTAATTAGTCACTTTAAATTAAAGCGTAGACTTCTATATATTACACTAGACTGCTAATAACGATCATATTTAATATGAGATAAAAATCATGTACAAGATGTATAATTAAAAACATATAGTAAAAATATACGCAAGAAACTACATTTATTTTATAAAAAAATTTATAATTTATATTTCTAAAACAGGAAGAAAAACTTATATACTTAAGTTTATATGTATATTTACAAAAAATTCGATATTTCTTCCTTTATTATGTTTATTTGGGCATCCGAGTATGCAACAGATCATAGCCATTTATCACTCAAATATTTTTTATTAAAAATTTACTATTCTTTAAATCAAATCCTACATATATTCCCATATATCAACATTTGCAATGTCATCCAGTAGATGGTATTTTATCCCACAATAAATACTGTTACTGCAAAGTCATTCGCTTCACATCTTACCATACGAATTCACTAGATGCTAGCGGTCTCTAATGTAATATATAGAAGTCTGTGATAAAAAGTTATTCGAAACAAGAAAGAACGTAGGTATGGGTAAATATGTATTTCAACATATTCATCTTCGTATAATCTGGATCTTGACATATATTGTCAAATTTATTTTATTGAGTATTATGAGATTTAACTATCGCTTATTAATACTTCAAAAATTCTAAGCTAATTTAATCAAATTTAACACAGTGTGATAGATATTGAATTTCTCCCTGATAATATGTCTGTTTTTGAGACGTTTTATATATGTTAATTCTAATTTCATTTCTATTTTTTGTAAATTGTTTTCTTAATTATTGTTTAATAAAGAGATTTAATTTGTAATGTTGGGAAGAATGTTATTCTTTATCAACTAAGAACTCACAGAATACTTTGGCGATGGAGATGGTTTCTAACAAGCTTAGCATGGGAACGACTAGACAGCCAGTGCCCAGAGCGGAAATCATGTCGACGAAAGTATAAGTCTCATTCCCGACCTGAGCTTCGAAGGGTGGCAAACGGAATTCCGGTAATCCTTGCTTCACGTGGCCCGTTAAAATGACGGGCGATTCACCTAAATGCTTCTCGAGGAGCCAGCACATCACCGCGCAGAGGATCACAATGATAATATTTCTGGCAGTGGAGATCAGCCAGAACGAGTTCGTGATAAGTTGTTGAAGTCGCGATGGTACTTTAGTATTTTTCGGTACTGCTGGCAAATCCTTCACTTTCTAAATAAACGAAAAATTCTGCTTATTCTTCCCTTCTCTTATTATATTTTTATTAAGAAATTATTAAACTATTCCGAAATAACTTTACCAATCGTCAGAATTCTCGAAATAGTAAATATTGCCATATCTCATAATTTGGCATACATATGTATTCAACTTCAACTCTTAACAACGAAGCAATGATAATAATTTAATTTTTTATTAATTAAGGGACGAATTGATTATTTGTCCTAACTATTTGATGAAGAAATGTAATTTTGTAAGACTGGAATGAATGAAAAATACAACATTTTTAATTTCAATTTTTTC
Source organism: Aphaenogaster ashmeadi (assembly GCA_003063805.1). Lineage (NCBI taxonomy): Eukaryota > Metazoa > Arthropoda > Insecta > Hymenoptera > Formicidae > Aphaenogaster > Aphaenogaster ashmeadi. Next base: position 33,662 of record NJRQ01000952.1, read on the forward strand.
TAAAACCAATTTTTCTTTTCAAAATGTCATATTTTTTTGGAAAATCAAAATGTTAAAATTAGGTATATGATATATATAAATTATATAAATTGTAAATTATATATACCTATATATGTGTATATATATATATATAAATTATTATAAATTATAAAGAATTGGAATCACAAGATTTAATTGGTTCTCTGCCTGTTTCTAACAATGTAATTAGAAATATCGGAGTCAAACTTTAAACTTCACTTAATTTCAACTTAATTTCAGACCTATAAGGCTATAATGAATAATCGAAGGAGATATGTTCATGCCTGGACTTGATTGTTTAAGTACCGAAATAATAGGCGCGGCGAGTTAAACTGTCGAAATGCAGTAGTATTGCACCTACTCTGAGAAGTAGAAGAACGATTATGCAGACAATTCCCAAAGCGGTATCCCAACGTCTCGTCTCGCCGATATGCTCGAAGATACTTTGCCAGACCTGCACGAACTTGGTACCGGAAACTTTGAGCCCAAGAATATCTTTCACCTGGCTGGTGGCGATGATAATCGACGCCGCCGACGTGAAACCAACGGATACTGGCCCCGATATAAAATCCAGTAAGAATCCTAATATCCTCGAAAGAGTAAAACATAATTTAACGAGCCACATATTAAAAATGTATTATAAATAACAATATATAAAATAAAAATATGTGTACATAAAATATATCATGTATTAAAATATGTATATCAAATTAAAAAAATATATTATGTAAAAACTAAATAAAAATAAAAAATGTACTTTATTAATTCGACTATTTGGCAAATAATGTGAACAAAAGTTTCACGACGTTTCGACCCTTGGTTTGGGTCCTTATCAAGTGAACTACAATAAATAAATACATAGCACTGATTATTAAAATAGAAATAGGAATAAATAATTACAAAGTAACAGAATTAAAGAGAGAGCAATACTTAAATCATCCACAGGAGAGTTTTCAATAAATCTAAACAAGACATTCTGTCCCGGTTAGGTTTCTGTCCCGAAACCTAAATCCTATATTAAAGATAGCTGGGCCTTTGTTGAGAAGATTAAAAATGTCAATATTAATCAAGATGAATTGTTGATATCCCTTAATTGATGTCACAGCCTTATTCACTAATATATCCACAGATCTAGTTTATGAGGGTATCACGAAACGATGACAATATATTTCTCAACATACTGAGCTCAATTTACAACAATTCCTTTATGCGGTTGAACTGATTTTAGGATCCACCTATTTTAGTTTTAAGGGACAGTTCTATGAACAGATATTTGGCAGTCCTATGGGTTCTCCCCTTTTCCCCATTGTGATGGACGACTTAGAGACACACTGCTTAGACTTACTAGATTTTGAGATTCCTACTTTTTATAGATATGTTGATAATATCTTTGCGGTTGTACCGAAAAACAAAGTTAACACCATAGTTAATGTGTTTAATAGCTATCACCCCAGATTGAAATTCACTTATGAAACCGAAAGTAACAACTATATCCTTTCTTGTCACTTCTGTCATTAGAGAAGGCAATAAATTAATCACCAATTGGTACACAAAGCCAACCTTTTCTGGAAGACATATACATTTTTTCTCTAGTCACCCTTATAAATATAAAATCAACTCGATAATCAGCTTAGTGGACCGTGCCATCCTTCTGTCAGATAAACGGTTCCATCATACTAATATAATGAGTATTAAAGACATTCTTCTCAATAATTGTTTCCCCATTAAAACAATTAATAAACACATTAACATTAGACTACGACAGTTGACAGATCGTAAAGATACCAACAATACCATTGATGTCAACGC
>NJRQ01000952.1:43162-53276 GCA_003063805.1 Aphaenogaster ashmeadi
GAAGCAAAGAGCACATTGTAGATTAGCCTTAAGAATCTTGAGTGAGAAAATCACGAGTCCACAAATGGTAGAATTTGGATGTTGCCAAATTGTACATGTAGATGGATATTATTATGAGACTGTCGGAAGGTGGACGCGCTATTTTGCATTTCGCAGCTTTGATTGTTCGCAAATAACATCAGCGTCAGTTTTTCTGCAGCTTGAATATCATCTCGAACGATCACATAGACGAGGTGTTTGCAAGATAAATACGGACATCGATAACCATCTATACGAGAGAGAATAGGAGATAATGACTTATTTAGAGTGCGATACACGGCTTGCGGTTGAGTCGTCGTGGACGCAAAAAGTTGTACGTCGATCGAAATAAGCCTGGAAACGAGTTGACGTAACAGGCGCCGATTGTTGCACAGCTGTATTCCGCAGAGCTATATTCCGCAATATGAAATGTTACTCCTTGCAACGCGGTTATTGTGTATATTTTGAAATATTTCTCTTTTTGCGTATCAATTGACATGCTGACACCGAAACTAGACAGCGACAGCGGTATACGAGTGCTTGAACAAATCCTTAACCCTTTCAGGTTTGATCTTTTTTAAGAATTGGGATATAAAAAACTGGACAAGATATATATCTTGTCCAGCTATTTTTAAAGATTTGTGAGATTGTTGAATACAAAAATGGGGTTAAAACTTTAAAGTGGCGGATGTATGGCGGATGACAGTATGACGGATATAAGAAATAAAATATCAAATTCTAATGAAATTGTTATGGAGAAATGTATAGAATATTAAACTAACTTGTAAAAAACTTCGGTAAAGAAGCGAAAACTTGAAAGAAAAACTATTCGAAAGATAAATACGATTAGACATGAAATTCTATATGAAAATAAAAAAATTATGGTAATTAGTCCTACAATATGTTACTAAAGTTATAATAAATATGCTTTATCAATGAAATTGGGCATTTATTGATAACAAAATAAATATTGATAAAAACTATGTAGAAAGATTCCAAAGTTGTCGGTTTAATCTCTAATGCACGTCTATAAATATTAACCAATAACATTTCTCCATAGTTATTTCTACTATCATTGAATTACGAAAAGCTTGAAAATTAATAAACGCGCGTATAAACGTATACATTATATATAGTATAAATATTATCGCATATACATTATGTATAGTATAAATATCATCAGAAATTTATACTATCAATTATATTTGAGTAATTGCATGCAAAAGTAATTCTGCGCATCATATCGAACATTCGAACCTGGTCGAATCTTTCATGGTTAGTCCGACAATTTTCCGATTTTACTACGTAAATCATTTTTTATGTTTTATGATTGTGTTTATCACAATATTTTTAGTTAAAGTTTAAACAATTTCCTTTGAAACGAGCCCCAGTTGACCTCAATAGCTGAATATTTATCAAAGATATGAGAGTTTTTAAACATTGCTGGAATATATACATCCCACCGGACCTGAAAGAGTTAAACACAGTGCTATATTCCCTTGCGTATCCTTTGTATCTATAGTCCCGTTAGTATAAATCATTTAGGTTTGTGTATTTCAATTGCAAGCATACTCTTTGCAAAACGGCTATTGTGTTTCGAAATATTTGTTTCTCTGTTGATTAATCGACAATCGTGCTGACACCGAAACTGTAAGCGACAGCGTGCAAACGATATACGAGTACTTGTATAAATCTTTAAACAGTGCTATATCCCAGGCAGAACAAAAAGTCACGATAACGTCCGAATGACATCACAATGACACCAACATTATCTCATAATGACTGTCAAAGGTGTCATTTGACGTCATTTTGATGTCATTTTGACTTTCTGTTCTGCTAGGGATATATATATATATATATATATATATATTCCTTCATGTATCTTCTGTATTTAGTAGTCTCATTATTATAAATTAATTACACTGTTAAATTTGTAGCGTTGAACCAAATTTGAGTCATTTATAACCATTCCTATAGAGTATAGGTCACCACTGCTTCTACCCAATATGTTGTTAATTTAACTAGAACAATTAGATTATGGTTGTTTCTTAACCACATATTTTGTGTTAAAATAATAAATTTTGACCCATGTAAAAGTTAAAAATAACCACATAATTTAACCCAAGAAATTGGTTTTTTGATCCTTTAATATCTGTAGGTTTGCGTATTTCAATTGCAAATGTACATGTTGAACTGCCAAGTGTTGTCGCGGTTGCATTCGGCTTTTATGCCGCAGGAAAAATTTAGGATAGCACCCTTATGATTTATAACAGCTACTTATTCATTCAAGAAAAAAAATTATTCGCAATTAAAAGAGTCGCCACAACGTTATATGCGTGCACAAATGCACATGCGCGATGCGAATGCAGGCAACGTGCCTTGAAACAATTTTTCCCCCGCTCGCAAATATTATAAAACGCTACAAAAAAAAAACGACTGTTCAACCGTGAAAGTGAAGGTCGGTATACGGTGCATGGATTATTTTTGCAAATTTTTGTTCGATGTTTCCGCACCGTCCCGCACGATCGTGGTATCCCTCTCTCTCCCCCGCGCGTTGAATCAGCACGCCAATTATTATTTTCATCGTTCGCTTTTGCATGCATTGAACACCGGCAAAATTTTCGCGCGAGTCATCGAGCGAGTTCACGCACTCGCAATTTGCTTTCTCGAAAAGCGTACCGTTGGGCCAAAATTCCTCAGTTACAATTATACATAAAAGCAAGGCCGATCGAAACGTTATACCACGTGTCTCTCATTTTTTCTGAAGGAAAATATGGAGTTGAAGTAAAGAAGGAGACCCCCATTGTCTCCTTCTTTACTTGCACATCTCAACGTGGAATTTTATTTTTAATATTCTTCCACGATGAATGTATGCAGAAAAATATATTTTAAAGTCGATTTCTTCTACGCGCGACTACATCCTAATTAACGTATCTATAGTCCGTTATTATTTCATTAAAAATTTTGTCCAGGACCAAGCAAAATTTGAAACGAATAATGGAATTTTGAAATCTTCTCAGCTTAAAAGGTCATAATTATATAACATTAGTGTTTCTGTAATATACATACAATTAAAAATATTAAAAATATTTTATTTCTCTCTTTAAATTATATAACAGAATTATAAATTTATATATTTTTACATGTTATAATATAATATTATATTATACATATAATATAGATATTGTACAAATTATATAAACAAATATAAATTAAAAAATAGTTTAATAATTTTTTGTGTGTAATACTTATGAAAGTATCACACCATTCACCAATATGTAATGGAATTTGACAATTTTTGTACATACATATATGCTGCACACATATGGCTTCTTTATTTTGAGGATTAAACTAACAGTTACTAATTAACTCTTCCAACATTTTTAAATTTATAATTTTAACGAATTTTTTAAAAATAAATTTAATTTTAATTTATTGTATTACAAATATGCTTAAGTTAAATGAAATGCACAAATATGTGCACACGGACTGTAATGTATTAAGATGCAATAATACGAAAAAATAGCGAGAGACTCACCCTCGAGATTGACGATCTTCGCGTCTTTGGTGATGGCGTGAGCACTACTGGGATTACCGTTCAGCGTATTCGGCTCGTTGTTGTTGCTGCGAAGAACGTCGTCGAGCGCGTTGCTGCTGAAGCCAGTCAGCGTGACCTCTCTGCGGTTCTCCATGTCATGCTCCTCGTTGACGTTGTACTTGGACATAGTGCGGTCTCCCAGGGATCGACGAGATAGACGAAGTGCGCAATTCGGGCGAAACGTGTGAACCGATATATAAACGCGCAGACCGATGCGGAGTCCTCCTCCTCAGGTGGACTCCATCCTGTCAGGGAGCTCGTTCGCACTGCGACCCTGAAGTGAGAAAATGAACGGACTGATTTATATTGCGCGTAACGATCCCGTTAATTTTTCACCTGTCGTCTTATCCTCAGATCTCTCGTGTTCGCTGATAATCCTTGTGATAATCGATTCATGTATCTTTAATCTTACGTACATCAGGTGCCCTCTCACTTACGTTCCTCGCTCGGACGATTTATCTGAACGGCAGAATCTTTTCGCGCAAGACGCAAAGTTTTTGACGAGGAATCGGAATTCGATGCCAATATTTCGCGTAATTAATTTACGATTCTTTTTAATCCTTTATTCACTAATTTCAAGTAATTAATTTATTCTAAAAATTTCTTTTAACTAATTATATTTTATTAAATTTAATTTTAATTCTTAAATAAATCTAATTATTTAAAATTTATTTTTTTTAATATTCTAATAATTTTCTTATAAATATAATTATATTAAAATCCATGGTCGAAAAACGAATCGCGATATATTAATTTAAATTAAATTGGCCAGTAGTGTCGAAACAAATCTCTTCTATAGTTTAATATTCACTGGCGAAGAATATTCCATCTCTTGTTTGTTTAAATATAATTATGTTGTTTTGCGTTTCGTTTATCGGTAAATGTTTCTCAATATAATAATTGTTATGATAAATAAAGAGCTTAATCGATTCTTTCAACAAAATAGGTAATTAACACATTGACTGCCACTGTACAATTACATAATTTTGTCTCCGACACTATTTTTATATCAGTTTTAATGTGATCTATTTAATTATTTTAATTTTGTATTTAAAATTTACAATAAAATTTTATTTCCCCTTCCAAAAAAATCAAATCGGCGAATAGCTAACGTCCATTTATAGATCGTCAACTACGAGTTAACTCGTATTCGGCAGTCAACGTGTTAAGAAATTATATTGAGGAGTAATTTAAAAAAATCATAAATTGGAACATGCGATGGATTATTTATTGCTAAAACTCTTACAATTAGTAATGCAGAGAGCGGAGAATAGCGATTTGAAAATTCATACACTGTGTTTTCCTCTTTATGACGTGAATAGACATTCGTGTTGCTCTTGCAATTGTTTAAACGCAGATTTCTCAGATAAACGGCAAAAAAGTGGCGATGCCAAATGACGAATGCGGCGATAATTGACGGAATTTCGCAAACGACTTCATGAAACAATTATAAAACAATAGGTTTTGCTCTTAAGGCAAATACGTGCGGCGCGAGTTAAGAAACAATTTACGTTAAAGAGAATAAGTAGGATAATCGAGACTTACAAAAATCTGCTAAATAATTATATAACTTTAGATTGATTGATGTCTTTAGGTATATAAATATATGCGATGAATAAATATATGCGACACGTGTCAAAGCTTATTGTTAGACTGAAAACAAAGAAGAAATGCAAAGAAAGAAAAATACAAAAATTCACGACGTTGGCTAAAAATGTGCTGCTTTTGCAGTTTCTCAACAATTATTAGACGAGATAATCGGCGTGTACTTTAAAAACATTGAATAGTTAATAATTGAGCAACGTATTCGTGTTTTGTATTGACGACGTGATTATAAAGCTTATCGTCACGCTCAGTTCATTTCAAATAACTGTAAAACACGCGGCTATGCGTGGCACGCGATTTGTATCGTTCATAAAAAAAGGCTTCAACGAAAGTTGCGATTATCGAAATTAACGGTCGGTATAGGCGCTATTCTCGCCGCCGAATGCAGTTTTACGATAAAACTCGAAACCTGATTTCCCCATGGCTACGGCCGACAGAATAACGTTCCGAGACTTTATCGTCGATAATTTTCGATCGATACGTCGTTCATCCAAAGTGATGCGAATGAGTAGCAGAGAAAAACGAAAGCAGAGGAAAACGAACAAATCGAAGCTATTTCGCGACTCGAGCTCATTACGAGGCGGAAGCGCGGTGATACCGGAAACTAGTGTTTGACGTTACAATAACAAGTCAGAAAGCGTACGCGTTCGGAAATTATTCGAATTATGCGTGTAATATAATATCATCCGGTGCAGTTTGACATACGGAAAAGCAATAACGTAATGCTTCTCGGAAACCGGGATACAATATCGCGTGGAATATCGCGTCTGTCGTGGAAACTTGCATGCGGAGTGGAATCTTGGAGAGACCTGGCGAGACGGTTTACGTAATCAATTTCGTACTAAAAAAATACTCCGATTAGCCATGCCTTCGGAATCGGATAAACGCCGCTCTCATTATTGCCTATCTATCGTATTAGATAATGCGATATTATGTAAAGCGATATCAAGCGCGTTGCGATCAGTATATGTCATTTATTAAAAAAAGATAAGTACGATTGCTGCTAATTTGTTGCTTGCGGCGATTTTAACGCTCAGCGCAGTGTGACACGTAAAACAATGAGAAAATTATTACGGTGATTAAATTATTAAAAAAGAGAAGACAATCTTCGCATTTCTGTGGAATAGATTTCTCGATAAGATATATGTATTTTAATTGATGTCAAAATCGAATTTTCTGTGTAGCAAAATTCATATTGTTAAGACAAATATTATTAATATATAAATATAATAATAATAATTATATTATTATAACGATAATCTCACGTGTATCTGCGTAACCATTTTTTTCTGAGTCGACACGGATTAATAGAATGTATATCAATTAATGTGCTTTTACATATTTATATGTATACCTCGCATAATCATTAAATAACCATGCAACGTCTGCGGTTGGGTTAAATTTAAATTCAATAAATTTGTATTTAATTGCTTCTACTGACATGTTAAATTCAGCTTGCGAAGAAGTTTTCCTTATATTTCCTTCTTTTGTGCTTATCTCTGTTTTTCGCTTCTAATCTCTAATGTCTAAATAACATTTGTTAAATTTTTAAAATATTAAAATGTTAAAAATTAACAAATATTAAAATGTTAAAGAAAAATTAAATGTTAATATCTAAATGTTAAAGATGTTGATAAGAAAATATTATTACATTCTCAAACGATGCTACTTCAAACATTTTGTAACTTTTTGGAACCGTAGATTTAAATGCTATTTTCGCTAACGTTTCGCTCTTGTTAATTGACTAGTTAGTTAGTTAATTGGTTTCGCAATCTGAAATGTTACGAATTTCGTTATAATTATCAAGTTTCTTGACTTTGCCAAACTTTTCGTCGTCGACAATATATATATGTATCTAAGTTTATCTCATGAGGTTTATCTTGCAATTATAAACGCGGAATCTCGAGCATTTTTTTGTATCCAAAAAAATAGAAATGTTGCACAAATAATCGAGTAATTTCCGAATATTATAACAATAAACCTTAACATATATTATGTTATTATCAGAGGAAAAAAAATTGATTGAAGTATCTTAAAGCAACCTAACAGGTTATTTTAATTGCTGTTATCTCAGCTTAATTGGCTATATTTTATTGTGTTATTAATAGAGTTATGGACATGGTTATTAAATCCTACTTGAAAGCCTAGCGTTGATAATGAAGAAATAACAATCATCGTTGGCCAATACTGCTTATTACAATAAAATTTATCACGCATATATACATACAAATTAAAAATTAATAATAACATATTTGTTCGTTATCTAACTAGCATATTCTTTTAATACTTTTAATAGTCGTTTAGATTTTAATATTATGCGATGTATACAATCATTTGGACAAGACATGACAATGCAAAAAGATATGTTTTTACTCGCTGTGTTGCGCGTTTCACATTTTCCGTCTAGAATGATACCCACGAATAGACTTAGTTTCCAAAGTTTTGAACTTTTTGCAAACAATAATGAACATGTATGATTATAAATTAAAATCCTTATATCTCATTTTATTTTATAATTATTTATAATCTTTACGCGACACTTATGCATAACAAGTTGAAAAACCAGACTAGTGGAAGAATAATCAGTATTAGAGCTGAGTTATGAAAATTAATATTAGAAGATCGATAAGCGCATTATTTAAAAATTTATTCAGAAATGATAAAAACGTGATGCCTATTATAAGTCTCGTGTAATAATAATAAATTTTGTTTAATAATAAATTTTGTGCGATTACTTTAATATATAAATATATAATATAATATACTTGCATTAATAACTTAATATATATGTTTTTAAATATTAGCAGAATCTGTGCGCCTTGTTACGCACTAGTTAAAAATTACATTCTTAATTTATTTAACCTTTGTGTGTTTCTCGGATAATATTTTACTCTTTTGTGACTTTCAAATACCAGAATTATGTGCATGTGAAACACGAATGCAATGTAAGTATAATAGTAAAGTTGTGTTAGTATGAAATATAAAAGAGGAAAATATATGATGTAATGATATTTTCATAATTTGTCTGAATTATTACAATAACAATGAATAATTCGTCTGAAAATTGAGAATCGCTCTTTTTTTATACTTGGAACACAGCTTCATCGGGTTGAGAATGTCGTAGCAAATTTTTTAACGCGAAAAATGCACCATAGAAAGAACGGAGGTTTTTATCATTACGCTGCTCTTACTTGTCGCGCGGATTAATTGCGATTCATTGCTCAAGCGTTCTGCACGTGACGAAAGAATGTTGCGGCGAATAGCCGTCCGTGTTTTTAAATGGATCGTTGATGAATCACTGCCTCGCATTAGTCGAGGAAATGAGTAGTTCACCTGGGAATCCTTGAGCGCCTTTGTGGTAGGCAGACGAGCGTAATTTCGAGCTTTAGCTTGAAACGCCGAGCTATTTACCGACGCTATCCAAAACGCTAAATTGCCATCGTTAATGTCCAACTAACTATAAAACGAGCGACACTTCCTTATTCAAGTTAATACGACTCTCATTCACTATAATTTGAGATATTATTTATTGGTAGCTTCATAAGAAGAGATTATTTGCGTGTAACACTATTGATTTCCAAAGACAAGAATTGCAAATCAATTTTTCAGAATCGATAGCCAATTATTTCCTATAAATAAAACAATCATGTTGTCACACAGACAATTCAGAAGATAAAAATGTATATAAATATGCGTAGAGATGTGTGTGATTTTTTAGCGAAAATGTCGAGGCACTAATAATTCTTGAGATATAAGTGAATAAAATAGAAGGCCTTTTTTCAAATAGAGTTTATTTAAACAAAATTCTAATTTGTGGAGATGGTCACAAAAATAGATGACGTTAAAGATTGAGAAATTTCTGCGATGTCCTCTTGACATTTTTGCCAAGAAAAAATCGATTTCCGTTTATTAAATATCCCGTCATTAAAAAGATAGGAGAAAAATGGGACATCTCGTGTATCGGAAAAAATTCAGGACTTTTATTCTAAATTTTCAGAAATGTTTAAAGAATTTAGAACATTTTCTCAAGATACTTTAGAAACTTTAAATCCAAGACATTTTTGATAGAAACTTTGAGAGGTACTAAATCATTTTGGACATTCTTTAGACATCGTTTAGATGTCTACTGAATTCGTACGTTATACTTTGGAAAGTGAGTGCATTGAGAAATATGATTATGATAGAGATTAAAATATCACATGCAAATTTTCTGAGCGCGATTGCAGCACGAGGAAGTGTATCGGAGGTCTATCAGCGGTTTTTACCTTTGATATCGTCAGACACCGTAACTGAAAAAATACCGCTTTGGTCAAGGTTCCCGCTCGCAAACGGAGCCGACGTTAATAACGACGTTTACGAAACTTCCAAAGGGGAATTCTACGATTTTGATTTTATCTCTCGAAGAAAAGGCATAGTGCGTGCGAAGGATCACATGCAGTAGCGATTAAATACACAATAGACTTCATTTCCGCGTATTTTAAGTAATCTATCTAAAACCACGTGAGTAGCTGTAATAGCTTCAAACTCCTTTTAGAAGAATGTGGTAGGATGTAGAAATTTAGTATACGTAATAGTCAATAACATTTATTTTCTATCTCCAGATAATTTAAGAACGTATATTAACGCTCACGTCAGTGTCAAAAGATAGATACATAAATTCTCGGACACCCTTATAAAATAAAATAAAAGACACATTCTTGCGTAACTCTTTTTATTTCGACAAAATAATTGGATCTTTTTTAAGTATTAAAAGACTATACTACACTGAAAGAGAAAAAATTTTTTTAATGAAAAAAAACATTTTCTTAAAACCATATCTTTTGATACAAGCATTTGTTTGTTTATTTAAGTAAAAATATTTAGTTTTAAGTAAATACACATGTTACCTTATGT
>NJRQ01000955.1:0-11345 GCA_003063805.1 Aphaenogaster ashmeadi
GTTATCATTCGCATAGATAAATATTATTAAATAAATGTACATGTCTATAAAACTTCAGGATAATATTATGAATTATAGTTTAAATTTTAATATTCATGTGAACTTTTATAAGATTTTCGGTCTTTAATAATATCTTGTCGGTAGATTTGTTCACGATTACTAACGTAACAACGGTCGAAATTGATCGATCAACTGCAAGTGAATTATTAGCATCTTTCATCCAGTCAGAGACTGGAAACGTACAATATTTTCTGGGACGTGATGATGTTTCTTAATCATAAATTTTCCAATTTCGATTTTGCATTGTAATATTTTCATTTATAGAAAAGGAAAAAAGGGGCACAGTAGCAATTGAGCCGCAACCAACAATGTAGAACTACGTCAACTGTCACTATTTCTTAGCACTATCTCACTAGTTCTACGTCTTTAAAGTATTCAGCGAAGGACAGTTGACGTAGCCCTACGTTGTTGGTTGCGGCCTAATTGCTTGTGTGCCTCTTTGATTTTTTTCAGACATAAATTTTTTTTAGAAATAAAACGAAAGAAATGTTTATGTACTATATTTACTTATAAGCATCGATCTATTCATCAACCTTAAAACGGCTTGCGGCGAAACAAAATCACAAGAAATTTAGCTTAACTTTCTAACGTTACTGTATCGTGCATCGTGTAAAATAGTAAGATGTAAATTGATATATGCAAGATCAATTAAAATTAAAATCACGATGATTGAAGTAAATGAATACAAATATTTTCTTATATTAGTTCTTCTGCAAACTTGGAAAATATAAAATTTATAGGAACATAACTCTCTACAGTTATTTATGTTACATATAATTTCCATATAAATTTGATATAAAAATTAATCTTTTCTTTATAAAAACATGCTTTTAACATATCTATTTTTTTAAAATCGTGATACAATGTATACAATAATACATACAATAAATATATATTATGATATAATGTAAATACATAGTATATGATAAACAACACAACGTAATGATTTCAGAGAAATTATTATAAATCTTGCATAGATGAACTATGATAGTAATAAACTTACATACAGATTGAAAAAGATATTGCTGTTTATTTTTAAAAATTTGAAAGGCACAGTATCATAAATATTAAGAAAATTACTGTTGGTCAATTATCTTTAAGATAGTACATTATTAAAAGACGTAATATATGGCATCTAATGCTAATTATACATAGAAGGAGTCATTAAAAATTACCACATCGAATATCTACAAAAGACTACATCATTCGAAAAAATAATCTCAAACAAAAATTGTTTGGTATTGAAGAGGCAAGAAAAAAGTGGTGATCTTGTGAAACTCATCCCCATCAGGGTCATTTTAAAATTTTTGAATAAAAATCCCTATTTTTTAGTGCAGATTCTTATAGCTGATCGGAACAATGGTTATAAGCTTCTTTTCATTAAGAACTTCCTGAGTGGTAATTATTCCGATTAGGGAACCACCCTCCAATGACCTTGACCTTGACATATGTTGTCAAGGTCATGACCCTGAGTGACCTTCAAAACATTTTAGCCGGCGGTCACTGTTTATTAAAAAGTTATTAACAAAAAAAGTTTGGGAAATAAAGCAGTTATTTTGAGTATCATACCCCCCCCCCCCCACACACACACACCGGCGGTAGGAAGGGTGGACCTCGCAAAAGTTGTATGCGGGTAAAGTAAAGTCCACCCTCCCTACCGCCGGTGTGGGTGCGGAGGGGGGCCGAAGGCCCCCCTTGCACCCGTCCGGTGTGTGTGTGTGGGGGGGGAATATGATACTCAAAATAACTGCTATATTTCCCAAACTTTTTTTGTTAATAACTTTTTAATAAACAGTGACCGCCGGCTAAAATGTTTTGAAGGTCACTCAGGGTCATGACCTTGACAACATATGTCAAGGTCAAGGTCATTAGAGGATGGTCCCCTAATCGGAATAATTACCTCAAATTTATACTTACAATTAATTGCGCGCGTGCGTGCGTGCGTGTGTGTGTGCGTCTATGCGCGTGAGTGTGTGCACTCGCGCGTGTGTAAATTATTGAAAGAGAGATGGATAAAAAGAATGAAAAAGGAGAAAGAGGAAGAGAAAGAAAGGAGAAAGCGGAAGAGATAGGATAAGAGAAAGATTTTTTGTATAGATAATAAATAATAATGAAACTCAATCTGAAAGAGATATTGTTGGATCTTTAAAATCTATCTTTAAAAATTTTAAGCATAGCATCATCATTTTTTGTCTATGTGTACATAGATTACTTGCTGCGAGAAACAGACATAAAAATGGAGCATTTAATAATATAATAATGTTACTATGCATAAGTTTCACTAGTTTTTATTTTTTCAAAGTTAAATAGCTTTCTTAACAAATAGTTAAACCGCCAGTAATATTCAAACATATACATACATTGGTATGTACCGTTTTTAATTTAAAATATACGGTTGGCCAGTTGTTGTCAATGAAATTTGAATTTATTGTTTAAATAGCTTTCAATGAATGTGAAAGTGTAGAATACAAGGTAAAAGTGCAGTACAATAAAATGTACGCAAAAGAAAAACGTAATAAAAAAATTATTAATAATACATGAACTGAAAGTGGGATAATCTCTGAACTTTGAAAATTTGAAAAAGATATTTTTATAAAGTGATGAATAATTTTTACACCAATTAGTATAAAAATTGAATCTAATATAAATAATAAAGAAAAGTGAGCTTTTATAAATTTTGTTAAAAATTTAAATCAAATTGAACCTTCATAAATTAAAGTTTTAAATTAGAGTTATAAATTAACAATTTTTTCAATTTGCAGAAGTAATAAAATAAAAATATATTTTTACTTTAAATCTTTCACCAATTTGTGATATGCACGAGATAAACAAAATTCAATAACACTCATCTAAACATAAAATATCTTAGCGATGTCTATTTTCGGTCGTTGCATAAAAATGAGGAATATCGTATGATTAAATTCTATTTCGAAGTAAAGCTATCAAACAGAATGTGTTATTTAAAAAGCATACTGTTAAAATATTAATCATCATATATTTCTTTATTTATACATATCAGTAATAGAGAAAATTAATAACCTTGACCTCCAGAAGGCATTTATTTAGAGAATGGCAGATTGAGAGAGAAAGAGAGAGAGAAAAGGCAAAAAATTTCTAAAGCGTTATGCGACGAAATAATGCGTAATATTCGCAATGCAAAAATTTTACGCGATTAAGTAATTGAGAAAGAGAATTTACAATGAAAATTTTATTTTATAAGTTTACTTCAATTACACTTCAATTTTATATTTTATATTGAAGTAAGTTCTTTACTTCCTAGATTACATTTAATAAAAATTGAAAGCGTTTAATAAAATTTTAATATTTATAATATTTATATAAACTATTTGTAAAATATAATAAATTGATCAATCTTATATCTTTTCATTAAAATTTAATCTTTTATTAAATTTTAAGATAAAGAATAGTTTCTTGTCAGTTATGCTCTTACGGATTCGAATTTTTAACGATTATTCTTATCATTTATGTTATGAAAAATGCAAAAAATCAATTTTCAAACGGACATATTTCAGAAAATTTTGTAATATTAAATTTCATAGAGTTCTTAATACAATTAATTTTAAAATTGTTTTGATACAATACATTATAAAGTGATTAAAATTTAAGAGAAGGAGGATATAAATTTTGCTTAAAAAAATTATTTGATATAAAATGGTTCCATGATAAGTAATTTATCAATTACTTTACTTTTATGAGATTTAATAATTTCAATGATATAATAAATGTTTAAAAAAACATATATTTCAATATTGAAACATTCGATGTTATCGGCATTGTATATACAGGAACTTTGCTTATCATTCTATTTGGGAAGAATGAATCTAGTATTTGCATTATTCGAAATACTGTAATTGTCGTTTATTTTATAATCTTTCATATTATTTTTTTAAAAATTATTTTCAATTTAAAAAAATTTAAATTATTTATATGTTGTTATATATAAAATAGCATCTAAGTTAGTTTTAGATGTATTTCACTTGACGGCTGCATGAATCTATCCACTTAACAGCTCTAAATTAAAGAATATAGCATTATCAGGATTGGGAAATAATGCGTTAGTGCCGTAAAAGTAAAACTAACGCTGTCACCATTGCTTTTACTTTTTTATAATAATAATTTGATAATGACGATATATTTTTTCATAACGGTAACGGTAACACCAGGATTGGGAAAGTTACTTTTGGAAAGTAATTTGTTATCGTTACTCGTTATTCATTGAAAAAACATTAAGTAGAAATAACGCGAAAGTAACGCGAAAGTCACACGTTACTTTTACTCGTTACGTAAAAAGTAAAGTTAAGAGTTACTTTTTTCAATGAATAATGAGTAATGGTAACAAATTACTTTTCAAAAGTGACTTTCGCAACCCTGGCGTTACCGTTACCATTATGAAAAAATGTAATCATTACAAAACCGTTACTATAAAAAAATAACGGTAACGGTAACGATTACTTCCCTGAGTATTATTCATATATTATATAGTTTCCTATTTATCTTTTTAATGATAAAAAGAATTAATATATCATAAGTCTTGCTTTTTCTTAAAATTATTATGACCTGATCTTGCTTAGTGTATTGCGAAATTATAATATTTTTTGGGATGGGACGGGAAGGGGGGATCTCACAGATGCTTGATAGCATCAGTATCATTGTGATATTACTTTTCTGGTTTCAAGAACTGCGTTTTAAGTCCGAAAGTAACGGCGCGCAGTTAAAAAAACCAGAAAAATCACACATAAAATATTAAATGAGCACTAAGGTCTGCTATGACCGTATTTGGCCGTTCTCGATTTTAATTGTATAATATTTTTTATACTGTATTACTTAATTTTAATAAAATTACAATAAAATAATTATTAATAAGCAATCAATATTTGTAAACGTATTTAATATTTATATCGTTTTTAATATAATTTCGAAAATGTATAACAATAATAATATAGTATACATTTCTTAATATCAAAATTTTAGTACGTTAATAATTCAATAATATTCTTTTATGGAATGCAATATATATTATTGTTTTAATGCTAATAGAATGCATAGAAAAGTGCGTTAACTTTGTACATAAATTAACACAAAAATTTAAAATAAAAATCTTTAAAAATTTTTTATGCTAATTGTCTCCAAATGCATTTTTGTTATAAGTTTTTGTCATTTAATATATCCTTTTCAGTTCGATCTTAAATACAAGAATTTGTGGTCTCTCAATATAGGTAGTTGAAAGAAAATTCCAGCAGCTATTGTTTGTAGAGTCCTCTGTCAACTGAACCACAATCCTATTTCAATAATATTCGTAGAAGATGCACTCATTATTTAACTGAAACAAATAGTACTAATTGAACGCTAATGAATCAGTAATCAGCTTCTGTCCTATATGTAAATATAGTTTGCAGAGCACCTGGTTCTTTCGCGAGAGGGTCACATTTGTCAACAAAATTACTGCCAACAAATTCTTTAACACACATGCATTTGCTAATGTACCGATTGCCAATAAAATCAATTAGCAACAAAGCTATAAACATTATTGCAGACAATGATTTTAAAATATGCTCCTTGCGCGCATAAGCGTTCTTGTACATATAATTTTATTGTATAGGAATAAATTCAAATGATATTTTATTTCGCAAACAATTTGCAAATGACTTAATTGTATACAGTTTCGACATGTCATTTTATATATAAAAAAATTATATATATATATATATATATATATACAATTGAAACTAAAAATAAATCTAAAACTTAAAAATTAAAGATAAATTTAATTTTAAAGTTAAAATTAAAGAGAGATCTATAAAATAAAAGCTAGGATTATAAATACACATTATATGTATAGAATTATGTTAAAAGTGTAAAACTTGCAAGGAGAAAAAATTTGTTCTTTTGCATAATAAGATACAGCTTATGCGCACAAGAGCTGTATTTCATACAATACCCGTATTTTCATTATTTGTGCGTACAATAATATTTATAGACAATTGGATTATTAGCAATCTTGTCAACTATCGGCCTATGTAGACAAACGTGTATATGCAAATCTATCTACAGAATTTGTTGGCAATAGTTTTCTAAGCAGTTGGGATTTCCCTTCTTTCACTAACAATTTTTTTATTTTTTTAAACAACATATAATGTATTACAAACTTCACTAAGTTAGGATACTCATGCTATATTTTTATATATGCGGACTACATCCTGGATCTCTTAGAGTAGCCAGATATTTTTTCCAGCAGAATTTCAAACATTTTAAAATATGATTATAAAATCAAAATTTAAATCTATTTATTAAGGGAGGACACCACTGTAAAATTTTCAAAAAATCGATTTTTTGGAAACACTTTTAAAAAATTGTTTGAACCTTCAAAAGTACGATGCATATTCGTTTATAGCTGAAAAAAAATTTTTTAAATGGTTTTCGAGCTATTTTTGAGGGGCGTCTCCGAGCGCTGAAAAGCGCTTTCGGCGATGCGACGCAAGTAGACGCAGTTCTCGACCCTTGTGAGTTTATTATTTTTGGGGAAAAAGTTACCGACTGAAATCTCAACGTGGAAGGGCAACTGTACGGAGCTGGAATCGCTGATTAAAGGTACATAAAGAATTTCTTAAGTTATAAACAATTTATTGGTACCGAAAACTTTAAACGCGTTTTTCTCAAAACCATGTTTTTGAAATCGGCACGCAGCAGAACTCAAACAATTTTCATCCGATCGACTTGAAATTTTAACTGTAGCTTCTTAGATCGATTTAACAGTCAAGTACGAAAGCTTTTTTCGATTAATTGAAAATTGTAAAAAATATTTCACTTTTTATACGAAAATTTATGGTCGAAAAATCGAACTTTTTATTCAAACTCGTCTCTATTTTTTTTTATATTTTTTTATTTCCCTTCGTACTTGACTGCTAAAACTAATATAATTAACGAAAATATTTCACTTTTTGTTCCAAGATCAAATTTACGACAGTTCTACTGCGTGCCGCGGAGAGGATTGGCTGAAAACCAGTAGTGCTATAGCGACTCGTGCGCCGCCATTTTGTATTTTTTTAACAAATAAAAAATTTTTTTACATACTTCAATATATGTCTAATAAACCCTAAAAGTTCTTTTGACCATATATTTTATTCCTTTCTAAAAAAAAAATACCAAAGAAGGCAGTCGAAAATGGGCAGTTACAGTGGTGTCCTCCCTTAAATTATAAAATATAACCATTAAAAAAGTATGATATTTTTTAAAAATAAGACGATTCTTTTTTAAAACCAATTTTTGTATTGATTATTGTTTTGTATTGATTATAATAAGAAGCTTTTTATATAGGACAAATGAGAAATTTGTATTTTAATCATTAATATCAAGAAATGACTTGTATTTCTAAAACAGTTTATTCAGAATCAGTTTAATCAGGCCCATAAACGAACAAATTGGACATTACTAAATAACATTAATAAATATATGTATTTGTTAAAAAATACTATAATGTTTCAACCTTATTTGGTCCTCTTCAGCCGGACGAGGTGAATGTCATTACTTGTTAAATTCTGACAATATTAACATAAAACTATATTCTATTCGATAACACTTCCTTAACATAACGAGAATTCACAATCATGCCGTTAACAAGTATGACATTGACTAAGGACTATTTGACTAAGGCCCAGTTTGGGCCCCGAGTGAACAGTCATGAGTCATATATTAATCGATAAGGGGGTACTTACGAAGTACGAAACAGAAGGTTTTAATTGCCTAATTGAAATCTGAACTCCAGAGGTATCGCCGTCATAAGAACAAAATCCGAATTTCTCTGACATGACGGCATAGATCGTGTCCAGGACTTAGCCGGGTTAATGAACTGTACCAAAAATACATTCTAGACATATTATTTTAATGGTACAATCCGTTACTGTCGTCACCGCGGGGAGGTGCCCTGAACGCAGAGAAATCGGACAAGACCAGTGGTACATGGTCATAATAGCGAACTTTAGACAGCTCTAGCATTCAGGGGACTCGTTACAAGGTTATGCCCATGGAACTTTTTAATCCTCTTTTGATGCCCTACAATTCTAGCCATATCTCATTGCTGTTCACCGGGGGCCCAATTTTTCATATGAAACTGGGCATAGTCCTTTTGACGATTCATATTTTGACACCGGACTCAACGGATTATCGCAAATAAGTGAAGAATTAGTTATGTTCAAATCATTTTAACATGAAGACAATCATATTATCTTTATTCCGAATTCAATTGTATCAAAAATTTATTATACTAATGTATTATATTAACGGTTGAAGAAGACCAAGTAAGGTTGAAAGGTCCCATTATATTATTTTTTAACAAATACATATATTTATTAAATGATATACAATTTTCTCGTTTATTGGCCTATTCTAATCAAATTGTATTTTAATATAAACAAAACTGCAATCTTATAATATACATTTTCCAATGTTGTTAATTTTCGAAATATTGCATATTTAATGTGATATAAAATTAATTTTTGTTAAATTTTCAAAATGTTTTTTGGCAAAATAAATAAAATAGAATGTGAAAATATATATTCAATTTTTATTAAAATTTCTTATTAATATTATCAATATTAATATTATTAATATTAATAAAGACTGGAGTATACGCGCGCACATACGATTGTGTATCTATTTATGATGACTTTGGAATGTTCGAATGTTTTATCTCTTTTACGTTTCAAATATATCGCATTACATATCAGGGTCTTGAACTGTAGCAAGCAGCAGTTACGGATGTATTGGTGTCATTGACTTCGGATATTGTTCATGCCATTTACAGAGAAATAAAGAACTAAAGAAAAAAATATAGCAGTATTATAAAATTCACTTAGTACTTTAGATTATTTTTTCATTTCTAAGTAATATTTTTTTAATTATTTATAAATTAAATTATTTATTTACTTATTATTTTATTATTTTATTGAATTATTTATAATTTATTTGTTTCACAATTCTAATTATCGCGTTATCATATTATTTGTTATTACAGTATTCTAATTATCGTATTATTATAATTACTATTTTACTGATTACAATGGGATTTTAATTAAAAATTCTAGGAGTAAACATAAAATATGATTCAGTATTCTGGAATAATAAACTCCATGCATATCTTGCATTAGCAAAAAATATCTTTTTTACTGCAAATATGTATTCACTCGAAATATATTGCATAATTTAAGTAACTAATTTCAAATTGTTATAGAGTGTCCATTTAACTTTGCCACCCCTTTTATCTTTATAGGGTAGGCTCGAATCAAAAACATGTTCAAACAAAATTTGTATCTATAATTTAGGTGGGGACAAATAATGGCAAAATTCATTTTTTAAAAAATCACTTTTTAAGATCATACAAAAGCCATTGCCATTTCTTTAAATAGAATCATATGATTTTTTACATAATATGATTTCTCTAATCATTCTGCATATAAAAGTGTTAAAGTAAAAAATAAATAATTTGCGAGATATTTTAAACTTTATTCTGGCATATTTTGACATGAAATACAATATAAAATATCTTGTAAACTCTCTATCTTCATTTTTGAAAACTATATAGTAATACTTTTATGCATAGAATAATGAGACGAATTATTTGGTGTGAAAAAAACACATGCTTTTCAAAAAAGTATATAATTGCATATTGAAATTTGTATAATTTTTTAGAAAAGCAGCTATGTGTTTTCTTTACACCAATCAATTCATCTCATTACTGTGGTCATAAAAATATTAAAGTACGATTATCCAAAAAAAATAGTTTATAAAATATATTATATTTTATGTCTAAATATGCCAGAATAAAATATAAAAAGATCCCCATAAACTATAAATTTTTTAATAACTTTACCTTAATACTTTTATATGTGGAATAATTAGAGAAATCATATTATGTATCATATTAAGAAGAATCATATACTTCCACGTAAAAAAATAACAACGATTGTCATGTGATCTTGAAAAATATATTTTTTCAAGAATTAATTTTACAATTATTTGTCATCCATCAAATTATACAACTATATTTAACTTATCTTTTATTCGACTATATTTTGCAAAGATAAAAGAGGCGGCAGAGTTAAATTGTATACTCTGTGTATATACATGTATATACAGGGTTGGGAAGATACTTCGAAACAAAGTATTTAAATACAAAATACAAGATACTTTTTAGACATATATTAAAATACTATTTAAATACTGTGGTTTTGACATGAATTTAAATACTAATCGTATTTAAACACATTTAAAAATATTTTTAAATACAATTATTCTTTAAAGCGTTCATTTTTTAAATAATAGATAGTAGTTTAAGTATATAGTCTGAAAGTAGAATCGTATGAAAATATGCTCAGAAGTAAGTTGAAAGCAGCATTTTGAAAAATAAATTTATTTATTTTAACTCATAAACCTAATAAAATGAAAATAATTATAAAATAATAGACAGCACATTTTATGTAGTGATTTAGCGATATAGTATACAGTATACTGAGTATACTCTATTTATTTATTATTATTTTATAATAAATAGCTTGTTAAATTGCAGCTCTATAATAAAACTGATTCCGAAAAGTAAAATTCTTAGTTGTCTTAAATATAATTTGTTTGTTCCGTACATATTGATGTGAAGAAACATAATAAACATGTATAAAATTCATTAATTTCGACCAAACTGGCAATCTTTATTTCTTTGGTTAGCACAACGTTTCAACCGAGATTCCGGTCCTTATCAAGTGCATACATTTCATTTGAATATTGACATAAATCACTTCAATAATTATGACATTGTGACAGCAATTAATCAGAATCAAAGAACTAGAATTGTAAAAAAGCAAGGTGTAAACTTAATAAATTAATACAAAAACAAGGCAGAAATGATAAAATATAAAACTTACGTGTTTAATGTGTCGAAAAGTGATAAAATTATATATATTATCAAGCGAAGAAATAATGGTAAAGTAAAACGGTAAAAGTTTAACTTTAAGAAGCAGGTTTGTACAACATGACGGAGAACAACGAAATGACTGATATAAACAGTGGAGAGTTATAAACATTCAAATCATACTTATTACCCAGGTAGCACATGTTCGTTTCAGAAATGTTTCCTAGACGTATCCAAAAGTTTTTAACCGTTTAAGCACCAATAAGAAACGTTTAGACAAAAACGTTTTTAAAACTATAATTTAAGAAACGTTTTTTTCACGTTTTTCTAGAGAAGATAAAAATTAAAATTTTCTAATTTTATAAAA
>NJRQ01000956.1:26114-40117 GCA_003063805.1 Aphaenogaster ashmeadi
GAGGAGGACGAAATCTATGGCTTCGGATATGGGGTCTTCAGCAGGCAGATGCTCCAACATCGACAGCAGAAACTCGCGCTCGCCACACAAAACACGACCACCGCCGTGACGCCGGGTGGACCTCAATGCCTCGGCTAACAAGGAGGCATTGTGCACCTCTTGGATTCTCCGAACGCACAATTCTCGTTTGGCCTGTGCAGCTTTCGCCATTGCGATAAGACGGTGGATATCAACGAAAGAATAGAAAGCGAAAATACGCGTAAGTGGATATGATTAGGAGAGCCGAAGGAAGGATAATTTCCTGTATTCTTGAACCGATGTCAATTTGATCACTGTATATATTTACAGCGAAAGCATGAGCAAGCACACACGACGTGCGACAACTAATATTAAGCGAGACAAATAACGCGACCCTGCGAATAGAAAAAAAAACGAAAACACCGCTCCGCTCGCCAACGGCGACGAGTAACGGATGGCTCGAGTTCGAATTCTTGCTTGCGAACACGATAGAATATTCGAGAACAAATTGCATTGTTCGCAAAGCAAGTGAGAAAGAAAATGTTTATGCTTCAAAGGTGCTACCGAGCAATTAAGTGAATGCGTTGGTAATGCTAATGTGCACGACAAGCGAATAAGTATGCGCGAGTATTTTCACCGCGGAGCGAAACGAAACGAAATTGTAAGCGAGCGGAAATATCACACAAACGAAGCACGCCAGCGATCAGTATTTAATGCAATTTGCGATTGCCAAATTCAAATACGATAACGAAACTGTGCACGAAAGGTTGGCGGTAATATTTAACGCGACGATCCGGCTCGAAGGACCAAATGTCAGGGAGGGTGATCAACGATTTCCCCTTTGTTTGCGAGATTTACTATGTTAATACTCGAAAGACCAGAGGGAGGGTATCAAAGTTTCCCTCAATGCGAAGTATGCGAACTGAAAGGGGTCCAGGGGCCCTATTCTCGAACCTGCCCTAATGATTTTCGTATGCGACTTCCTATTTGAAAAGCATTGAGTTTCGCATGCGAGTTTCATGAAAACGATTCAAGAATAGGGCCCCAGAACGCAAATGCGAAAAAAAAACGGTTCATTACGAAATGCGACTCACCGCACGGCACGTACCTTTATCCGGTGCGAGCACTCCAGTGCTCGGCGGAGATGGATCGGCATCCTCGAAACTGCGATCAAGGCCACCAGCATGCAATTACAAGCAGCAAGCACTTTAAGCAGCAAGCGATCCAAACCGCTAGCAGGAGCAAACAGTGAAGCAAGGCCAGCTTCTCGGGCAAGCAGTCCAGATTTGCAACACGGCCGATTTCACGTGCAAGCAAACGAGTCCGAACACGTTCTCACTATAGCGACTCACGATTAAGTGTGTTTTCAGCGACGTCGCGGACGAGCAATTTTCCGCCAATTCGGTAAGGGCTGCCGTCGACGGATAAGCGATGGCAGCACCGATAGGTGAGTCACGCGGATTACCGGTCAATCATACCGATCGCGATCCACCGACGTTCCGCGCGAAAAGCAAATAAATGCAATGATTAAATCTAAACCGAGTAATCACAACGACCATGAATTAATTACGAACAATACAATTTGTGTATGATTTAACTAAACTATTTACAATAAAAGAGCGTGCGCCAAACAGGCATTTATTGCTCATAATCTGTTATCTTGTTTTTTAGATGATTTTTTTGGGTAAATGTCATAGACTTATGTACTTATTTAATCCACTGTATCAACGCACTTGAAAAGGACCAAATCCCATGGTCGAAACGTTGTGCGTTTTTTGTATAATACATCTGGCCAGTCAGGTCGAATTAAATTAACAATTTTGTTGTCATTTGTCAAAAAATTTAAAAGTTTCTTAAAAAAGAACCCCTTTACCGATCATCGCCCAATTCAATAGAAACCTTCCTTAAATAATTCTCTAACGATTAAAAAAAAATTAACCCGATATCTCCAAAGGCTGATGCCAAAATACTATGGGCCATTATCCTCAAATTTGGTACATCGAAATGCGGTTCGAAAGTGGTATCAAATTAAAGGTCTCATCAATCTGAAGCCAAAAAAAAATTCCAGCTTGGAGCTACTCACCGTTCCAGAGAAAACAGCTCCTAAAAGTCCCAAAACCGTTGGCGCCACTTTTGTTTATACAGACTTTTAAGACTTTAATCGTGTTCTAACTTGCTCCAAACATTGATTTTAGCAAAATATGTTTAAATTGGGATCGCCAAGGGTTTGGGACCTAACCAGGACCGCTCTAGGGACAAAAGGTATTACAAGAATACTCTCGAGGAACCAATTAAACGACTGTATTTGATACAGAAAATAAGATAGACAAAGTGTAATGATCTGGGGAGCAGGCTTGCACATTAAGAAGTGTATGCGACACACATGATTATTCGTTTTGACCTCTGATGGGATCCCGTTTCTGAAGCGGCATGGAGCACTACCAGTTCATCTTGACTGACAGAACGAAGACCGGTAGAAATGCATAATTTCTTATTTCTGCACCTACGAAAGCGGGGCTCGTACAGTTGGGTGTCGTTCGCATATTATGTGCATAATCTGGTATTTGGCCTACGCCCACTGTCACCCCATTACGGTACCGAATGAAAATCTCCATACTATTAGTCATCAAATCAACCGAGATCAATATATTTTAATATCATGCTCTATATACATGGCCTGAAAGAATTTAACTGGCTTTGGGGTATGTTGACACGAAAGAAATGGGGCAGGTTAGTACGACGTGTTCGTGTGCATTTTTCCATTTATTTAATACATACCTATACAGAAAAAAAATGTATCAACAGCACCAATCTGAGTTGGATAAATTTTGTTATTTCGCAATAATAATACATATTAATTAAATATATATGCCATATCATAGTTTTAATATAGCCTGAGTATATAATATAGTGAAAATAAAGTAAAATTAACTTTATATGTTTATGGTAAACCATAACATCAATGTTAATTGAACCAAACCATATTTTTTTCGGTGTAGGCAATTTACCCCATATCGTGTGCCATTATACCCCGTTAACGGGGCAAGTTGACTCGCTAGATATCTTCGAAGATAAAATGAATTTCCTTTACAAATTTACTTTTAAGCTTTTCAGTATATATATTTTTTTGTTGCCGAAGGATTGTACTTTCGAATTATACCAAAGATAGGCACAAAATGCTGTTTATAAAAAAACAAAAAAATAAAATGTAAAAAGTTGGCCGACTTGCCCCGGTCTCCCCTAAGCGCAAAAAGAACCCCGTTACCGATCCTCACACAATTCAATAGGAACCTTTCTTTAACGATTCTCTTTCGATTAAAAAAAAAATTTAACCCGATATCTTCAAATTTGTGGAAGTTACAGCAACCACGGACATTTCTCCAAAAATTCAAAATTTTATTTTAAAAAACCCCTTTACCGATCATCAAGCAATTCAATAGGAACCTTTCTTCAAAAATTCTCTTTCGATTAAAAAAAAAAAAACAAAACGATATCTCCAAATTTACCAAAGTTAGAGCAACCACGGACATTTCTCAAAAAAATCAAAATTTTCTTAATATGAACGCCAAAAGAATCCCGTTACCGATTATCGTACAATTCAATAGGAACCTTCTTTTCATGATTCTCTTTCGATTAAAAAAAAATTCATCCCGATATCTCCAAATTTGCGGAATTACAGCAACCACGGACATCCGCACACACACACACGCACGCACGCACGCGCGCACGCACACACACACGCACACACACACTCACACACACACACACACACGCGCGCGCGCGGGGGGGCACACGCACACGCGCACGCACACGCAAACACACAGACATTTTGTAAGAATGTAAATTTTCGACATTTAAGAATATTCTAAACACAATGGCATTAAAAAGTGAAAAAAATTAATTAAAAAAATAAATTTTCGACGTTTTAGAACATTCTACACACAGTGGCATTAAAAACTGAAAAAAAAATTTTTTCACGAAAACAAAGCTTTCTCTATAAGGAAGCAATAGTCACGTTAAGTGGGAAATATATTACACCTTTTATAATATATTTACAAGAATACACTTGATTATAAAAATTACATTATTTTTATATTTTATAAACTATATTAAATTTGATTTTTTTTATTTTATTATTTTTATTTTATAAGAATTATTTATAAGAATTAGACATTTCAAAAAAATATATTTTTTAAATAAAATAATAAAAAAAAGTACGTTATGTTAATAACTAAAGTAACTTGAAAGTGAAATCAATCTGGAACGTTACACAGAAATGTAGTGTGTATAAACCTAATTACTTCATTAACCTTTCGACTCCTAAGCGAGGCGACCTGTTCGCTCCACAAAGCAGGGATGAAAAAATCTTACTTTTCTTGCTATTGTTAATATCTCTAAAATTATAGCAGATAAAAATAAATATTTACAATATTATGTCAAGAAATTAAAAAAAATTTTTTTTCGAAATATTTTCTTTTGTATTTTCTTAATTTAACCAGTTCAATGGTAATAACTCATATACGTGAGCGAAAATAAAAGTGCCACAACTGGTAATAACTCATATATGAGTACTCATACATGAATAGCTCTGCCAATTTTCAACGGATTTGCATTAAACTCGATAAATCCTTATGGATAAGCTTCCATGTATAATACGAAATTATTCGCTCTCACCAATTTTGGCACAAAACCTTGATTTCGGATCCACCAGTCAACTGGTTAAAAAATTTTCTTTGATATTTAATATAATTAAATATTTTTATAAGACTATATATTTTAATTATGTACTTAGGATTATTCGAAAGGTAAAAATCCTTAATGTTTAAAGATGTAAAGGATGTAAAAAATGGAAAAAATCACAAATACAGGGTGTTTGAGACCAAAATGAAGGGAAGTGGTTTTTATCAAAAATCTCAAAAATTTTGATAAATAAATCGGGTACGGTCTATCGATTGGTAATATTTTCATCTTCCGGTACTGACTGGAAATGAGCTGTCTGGATTGTAAGTCGAATTTGTTAAATGGAACATGGCACTTTTTATTACAGATTCGGATTACACGCAAAAAAATAAGAAACTTTTGTCTTAAACATTTTTTCTGAAAATGTCTCCATTAATCTTGAAATGATCTTGAAAGTGTGACGAAAAAATAAATTTTAACTGCGTTTCTAGGTGAGTGAATGTGTGTTTGTTCAAAGTGTTCAAAATGAGCATCGTTTTCTGCGATGCAAGTATCTACTCTGCTTTGGAAGGAATTGGTTACTCGAAGAATCTCATCGGCATGTAACGATTACAAAAAGTGCCATGTTACATTTAAAAAATTCGACTTCCGATCCAAATAGATCATTTCCGGTCAGTACCGCAAGATGAAAATACCACCATTCAATAGAGCGTATCCGATTTACTTAACAAAATTTTTTAGATTTTCGATAAAAACTACTTCCCTTTTGTGGTCTCAGACACCCTGTATAAGCAATAATAACATTAAGATTTATTTATTAAGATTATTATTCAACATTTTAAAAATATTTCTTATAATTTTAATGATGTTAACAAAAATGTTAAAATCTTCTTGAAAGGATGCTTTCACCTTTAAAACCGTTTTCTGTCAAAACAAAAAATGATTAACTGATTAGGTTTGTGTGCGTGTGTGCGCGTGTGTGTGTATGTAATATTTTGCAGAAATATTAGATCTTTCTTAATTTTCGTACCATGTATTCTTTGTATATAACCAGCGTTGGGAAATAAACGAAGTACTTGTAATACCGTCACCGTTACTGTTACTTTTTTTTAGTAACAATTTGGTAATGACGTTACATTTCTTCATAATAGTAAGCCAGGGTTGGAAAAGTTACTTTTGAATAGTAACTCATTACCGTTTTACTCGTTATGAAAAAATGTAACGTCATTACCAAATCATTACTAAAGAAAGTAACCGTGACGAATTACTTCCCAAATTTGTATATAACACATATTTAAAATAAATATTTTGCAGAACAAATAACTTTTTTGTAATACACGTATAATTTTTAAGCAAATTATTCATTCACAAATAAGATTGAAACGGGATTATTTCTGTGCGTAATCAGCATATAATTATAATTAATACCATGTAGTAGTTCTACGATAAATAGTACAATAAATGTGACACGAATGTCGTTATTACGGTAATAATACGATAATACGGTTTTGCGTTTCCTGAACACAGTTTTGCCTGGTCAACATAGAGAGTGGACGGTGTATAACCGTGGGGTAAATCCGACCCCTGATATTACACGTGGACACGTGTATAGAGAAGTGCATACAACACCGGTAACGAGCGAATAGCGAATAAACATTGCGGGTACACAACGAGAGCGCCGTTAAATAATCACGTTAATTGTAGCGGATTCTCTGCTCTCTGTAATGCAACTGCAATAGCGTGCAATAGTACGCCTGTTCTACTCAGTAAACGATATCGACCATGCCACTTAACGGAATTATCCAATTCTCGCATGCGATGCTTAATTGATCAACTTATTTTTGGATTGTCTTAAATGTACATTTTTAGGAAATAAAGATTATCTATTATGAAGCTACCCATAGTATGTTTTATAAGAAAACAAATCTTCATTTAAAAAAAATCTTTTTATGTAACTTGTTACAAACTTTTTTTAAACAGATTTTTTACATATATATCCCGAGATTTAACAGAGTAGCTAACATTTAATCGTTATAACATTTAATATATCTACTTAATTGTACATCTGCAAAATGTTTGGCTTACAATTAGTGTAAGTTGATTTTTTCATCTGATGACTAAGCTTTTTGCTTGATGCGCGTGGAAATTTACGCTTTAAACTTTGACATGAGATGCGAAAATGTACGTAGCTTTAAATATGCGTGTAAATTTTAAGAGAGAAAGAGAGAAAGAGAGCCAGTACTTCGTATATGCACACAGTTTTAGAACCAAATAAGCAAGGAAAAACGTGACCTACTTTAAACCTCCTTTGTAGATTGGCTTCAAATGCAGCTTCATAACTTTCTATTTGAAGATTTCGCAACTCGTCCTTTTACATGTTCCAGCTCAAAGTGCTCATAATATATTTTAATATTTAAGCTAATTAATTTTTTACAATTATTTATATGGATATGTTATGATAAATATTGTGCTTATTTATATTATGTTTTGCATTAATTTAAAAAAATTATTTATTCATTTATTGCACGTACGCGCGCGTGCATGCACATACACACGTATATATAATCTATATAGCAATTATTTATTTGTACGGTTTTTTATCTATTACAATCTATCTTTATTATTATAGTTTATACTACTATTTACATAAAACTTAACTCTTTATAAATGAATAAAATAATTAATAATTATTTTGTTTATTTATCTTAATTTATAAAGTAATTTATAAGTTATAAATAACATAAAATATATTACAATTATTTATACACATTTTTTATCATTAAAGTTTATTTTTATGGAAATTATTTGCACGCGCGCACGTATGTGTGTATGTATGAGTTTATTGAAATTTGTTACTCTTTTATAATTCTATCCTATTATCTTTTACCTTAGCCTTTGCACCAAGTTAATAATTATAGCGTTTGCAATTATCTTTGCTTCTACTGCAGGAAGCTCACTTCGCAACGCGTTGAAAACAAAGTGCACTTCATTATGCAATAATATTTGGAGCCGAGCTTGTTAGCGACGTCACGGAAAACAAGCTCGCGGCAAGCAATCGAACAAAGGAAAGTTTACGGTGTAAGAGAATCGCTGAAGACGAAATCGCGAATTCCGTACAGACAAGGTTGTAATACTGATATGAACAAAAAATGGAAAGCAGAGTGGTAGTCCTCAAAATTTAACTCGAGTTTTTATTAAAGTTTAGATTATGAGAAGATTATTGTTATTAATTTGAATAGAATTATATTGCATATTGGATATTCAGAAGGTTTTAGCTTTACATTAAAGTAACACAAAGAAGCATCGTATTTTTTGCGAAGTATCAGTAATTTTCAAATAAATTACGGACAATAAATTTGTAGAAAAATATAAAATTGGAAAATTTATATAATATTATTGTACGACTTTAAAGTCGGATATGACGTTATTAAAACAATCTCGGGGTCCCGGAATTGGAATACTGCGAAAAATGTATTTTAAAGAGGATCGTCTGCGATCTATAAATACAGCATCGCCGCGCGCATACTCCAATTTCGATCTGGTTAGCACGTGCTGCACACGTTGTAGAAAATTTCGAACACAAAACGGGTCAGCTCTGACGAAAACCGACACTTTATTTTCAAATGTGATTGGTTACTAAATAATAAAATAATCAGTAAAAAAACGACTTATTTTTTCATAATACATGATAAAAGATTTGTTGAAAAATTATTCTTCATTTATTGTTTGTTTAACCATTTATGGTTCGTATTAATAAGTATGCTTTATACAATGCATTATGATATGGTATGGTAAATCTAAACTCATCAGTTAGTGATTAATACTTTACTAGAATTATCTCATACGACGTATGCATACGTATGTATACGTCGTATGAGATAATATATGTATAATATACATATTATATATATAATATACATATTATATATATGTGTGTATGTATAATTCTACTGGTTATACACACAAATTTTAGCGGCATATTGTATATTATGTTTTACCTATAATTGTCAAACTTGTAGTTAAAATATTCATAGATTTGCAATAAGATTTCACATATTTTGCGGAAGATCAATATTTCTGATTCGTATTTCGCTTATATTTCGCAATTGCGCGAAGATAAAGAAGCCGTATTTGTACTCTTCTTTCGTCAATGTATTTTATAAATAAGGATTAATACTTCTAAAAAAATTATATGTTTATTGTTAAATATTTAATATTAAATACTCAACCAAAGTATTCACATTGAAGAAATGGTGCAATAATATCATAAAACACGTAAGCGTTATATTAAGCGAGCAAAACTACTGGGACAAAAATAGTTCACGTGAATAGGCTTTCCGATGTACAGAGTGATTTCGAAAGGAACATGGGAAATTAATGTAATAAATACATTTCCTTAATTATATTGAGGCAAATAAAAACAAAATTTTAAGAGAAAAGGAAAAGGAAAAAGTTATCGATAAGATAAGAGAGATAGAGGTTATCGTAAGATAACTGATACGGGGTTAAAAATTGTTAATGATATCTTTGATTTATATAGAATATATAATAGACAAATTGCATAAACTACACGCATAACAAACCTGAAATGCATCCGAATATCAGCAATAATGACACTAACAGCATCCAATAATATCTTGTAGTCATCATTATTATCCATTCACAACAAATTACTAGGTTTACTCCAAAAACACGGGAATGTCTCAGCTTTTGCTGTTATACAATTTTTATTTACGAAACACACGAGTAATTCTTACAGCGAGATTTTTTAGAGCGAAAAGACAAGGACGACGATGAAGATGATATGGAGACTAGGCGAAGAAGGAAATTGGTAAAGGAAGGTGTTTCGGAGGGAGTTAGCGTATATCAGGGAGGATGCGAAGGGTAACCTCGCATAAGATCGTGCAAGAGCAAACTGAGCCAGAAGTAACTCCCTCTCTGAGTTTCTATCAAGCTCCCCACCATTTACCTTATACATAGGGTGTCCTATTATCAGCACAAAGATGAACTATTTTATGTAGAAGAATAAATCAAAAACATGCCATAACATCTTTTCATCCAAAATTTTGTTTTCAAGAAAATTAAATTTGAATATTAGGAAATAAACTAGAAGTAACTATACAAAATGTAAAAATCGAAATGTAATCCCCAGATTGTATCGATATAATCTATGATGTAAAAAAATATTATATTTAAATATGGATCTAAAAAATATGGATTATTAAAATATTATCAAATATAAAGAAGCTTAACATATACTTTCAAAAATTAAAATATCTTTAAAGGTTTTGGTCATTGTTTGCGTTAAATTTATTAAAGAATGTAATTATTTTCCATCCAATTTACATACATAGCCATGAAAATCTATTAAATTAAATATTACAAAATAATAATCTAGAGCAATTTACAAAAATACTTAAACACATGACACAATCACTTTTAATTAATTTATATAGATTATGTACGTTGAAATTTTTTATTATAAGATTTATAAATCTAAAACTTTTTATTATATATTTTTGGTAATAATTTGTAAGTTATATCTTAAGTTATAATATCTTAATCTAAGTTCATTGGTTGAATTACAATTACAAAATACAAATATATGAAGATTTATATTTATAATTGCTTTCCGTTGTTCTTATCGATTTGCGTCTCCTTGATTTACTCAGTTTGTGAAAAAAGACACTTTTTATCAATTATTTTATAATGAATATTAATAATTACTTAAAAATTATTGATTTCTTACATCCTTAAATATTTAAATAATTAATAACATAAAAATTATTGATTTTTTGATATTTTTATTAAAAAAGGATTGATTCCAAAATAGCCAAAATCTATTACTAATATAATAGTGGCAGGAACTCTGTAAATTAAATAAGAGTTACAGCGAGGAATATTGAATGTTCTTCTTCCGATAAATTAGGAAAAATAGTTATTTTCGAGAATCCTTTCTCAATCTATTTCTCGCTTTTAAAGAAAACATGTAGAAATCAGAATTTCTCACATTAAAAAGAAACATAAATTTGTAGAATTAAAATATATAATATTTTAAAGCGCTATTTGTGTTTTCAATAGACTTATGCGATTTCAATATTTTTCAAAATTAAATTCTATTTTTATTTCACTTTAGTATGTAACCATAATTTTTTTCACATTTTTGCTTCTATATGAATAAAATGTATATGAAAATGTAGAAAGCTTTAATACCATTTGCTTTTACTCGTAGCTTTATTCTGGTACTTAAAAAAATAACAAAAATTAACTAAATTATTAAATAATGGTTACTTAAAAAAAATTTGACACTGCGGGGGATTCGAACTCTTGTAGGCGGATGAAAAAAGCAACATTACGCGCCTTAACCCATTCAGCCAAACTGCTTCATTGATTAGCGTGGAAAGATTCTAATACTTATTGTTACTGTACGGCTGGTCAGATGCTTAACTTTAAATGCAAATTTTTCAGAAAAAGCCCATTAACACATACAAAATTCTTTTACAGTTTTAGTTCACTCAATCTCCCTTCCCTCTCCCACTTCAAATGAGTTATGATTCATTCCATTCAATATTTCACAGTTTTTACCATGCCCTTTAAAATATCGAATTAATCACGCTTTATCATTTACAACATTCATATATATTATTTGTCATATTAAAATAAATAAAAATATTTATATCTTTAATCAGAAAATAATAAAGAATAGATATAAAAGATATTTACATTCAAAAACAACGTATATATACCATATAATACTCGCTTTTCTTAAAATTAATATTACTAATTTGTACATTACACGTTTCATCTTTTCGCAACTGTGTTGCCACGTTCTGAATTCTGAGGCTTCAATTAAACACACATTCGCGTTTGATAGCGCTAATACACTGACGTACAATTGATTCGCTGGGTCATAATAGTGGCTTGACTTACCGACGCGGGATCAATAATAAAACGTGAGCGCGCGCTTCAGAAAGGATATTAGCAATTATATATAACAAAAACAGAATAATAATAATTCCGATTCTCTTTTTATTCCTTTTTTTCTTCTTACTCTAATTTAGATTTAATATATTTATTATTTCATATCAAATTAAAGTTGAAATATATATATATATATATGCATTAACATGTTAATCCAGAGAACATTCCCAGAAAACATTAATGTTTATTTCCACCACTGTAGATTAACTTTAATCTCAGTTTAACTTAAAATTTATCTTTTTCTAATTCTAAGAATTAGAAAAAGATAAAGAGTAACCCAGACAACACGTGTGTCTAAAAGACGTCCTAAAGATGTCTTAAAAGAGACGTCTTTAAGTTATCAAAAGATATCCTAAAAACGTTTTTAAGACTTTTTAAAAGGACGTCTGAAAATGTTCCTTTCTAAAAGACACCTTTTGGAGTATGTACACCTATCTATATTATCGACTGTATCAGTTATCAATTGAAATACATACCAATCTGAATATAACAGCCTATAAAAATATAGACTGTCAGTTAATCTAATACTCCAATATTTCATATTTATTTATAGTGTTACGACACAATTAAGGAGAAACTGACCGGAAACGCGTTGACAAGAGGAAGAATACGAGGTAGAAACTGGAATTACCTAAGAAATTGGTATAATCATTTAATACCCACAATTTCGATAACGATCTATTACAAGAAGACAAGAAATCAAGATATCAAAGGTCCGTTCTTTTTAGCTGAACTTTTTGCACCGTTCATTTTTCTTCTTTTACTTTCCACGTTTGAAAGAAAAAGAGAAAAGATAAACGGTACAAGAATTTTAATTAAAAAGAACAAAGCTCAAGTATGCAAGAGATATAAGAGATCAGTTTTGTCGTTAGCAAAATTATGTAGGTATTAAATCATTAATATACCAATTTACCAGCTAATTCCAGCTTCTACCTCGTATTCTTTGTCTTGTCAACGCGTTTCCGACCAGCTTTGCTTTAATTGTGTCGTTGTAACACTATAAATAATGTAAAATATCGAAGTATCAAATTAACTGACAGTCCATATTTTTATAGGCTATGTTATAACCAGATTGTGTATGGCATGGTCCCAGATAGCACATGATATCCCCCGTATATTCTGAATTCATACGGAATCTCCCATTCATATACGTAACATTCTGAGAATATACTGAGGATATCGTAAGCAGTATATAATGGGCTACGAACATTTTGTATATTCTGAGGATATTCTGAGAATATCGCACATAGAATATCACATTTTGCATTCATATCGTAGATTCTGCATATATTTTGGAATTCATCCCGAATATTTCGTTATATTCTGAGGATATTCTGAGGATATCGCACACAGATTATGTGAATTACGTCCAAAATGTAAATAACGTCATAAATTATGTACGTTTAATATTTTGTAGAAATGTGAATTGTGTAATAAATAATTGTAAATAATTATCCCAGACAGCATACAATATTTATGAAAAATATTCATAAATATTTTTTTCTATTTATTTTAAAAAAATATTATATATAAATATTTTATGCATATTTTGTATACATGAAGGAAAAAAAATCTTTATTCAACATATTATTAAAATATTATAGACTAAATATTTTATACAATATTTATGGTAAATAAAAATAAACGATTTGTAGTAAATTTTGTAAATATTCATAAATATTTCATAAATATTCATAAATATTCCATAAATATTTTCATAACATTTATGATAAATCTTTATGATCTGTTCAATCTAAGATCACAAAAATATTTATGAAATTTTTGGTAAGTATTTATAAAATATTCAAACAATTCTTATAAATATTTTGTAAATATTTAATAAATATTGTGTGCTGTCTGGTCGGATTCTTATGAAAAGTTTCATGTGAAATTATGTGACGACCCCCATCACTGCCCATACAGCACAAGTAGATACTGAGAATGTTCGAAGGATATCTCAGCAGTAGATTGCGTAAATTCTCAGAACATTCGAGATACGTACTACGATTTACTGCGAACGTACTGAGAACATTCCTATTATCGCCCTGTCCAAATCGGGGGTATCTACTGAGAATATCCCGCAGTAAATACCAAGAATATCTCAGGTATCAATATAGAACCACGGATAGAATATGCACGGTATACACTTATTACGTTCGATTAGGGTTAAATAATTGGTACTCTTTTATATTTTATAAATTTATATTTATTTTATTGTCAATGTGTGTACATTATACACTATAAATATTAATACTGACAATGAAATATCGCAATAACGCCGAGTTTAATGCTTATGTTACTTCGAGTGTCATACGTGATAGAGA